>CACVKI010144637.1:32542-49558 GCA_902732785.1 Trichogramma evanescens
AAATTCGCAATAAATTTTTGTAATATTTTCATTTATTAATTGTACGAATATATGTAGTATATTTTTGTCTGATGCAACAATAGCCGATTCTTGAGGTATCTCTCATAGCGGTAGTAGCTCTGTAGCGGCGGTCAGATCCCTCGGCGCTCCCGCGGAGCAACACTTCTCTCACCTCTCCCCCAGACAGCAGCTTAAGTGTCCGCTGCCGACGCTGTAGTATATACGATGCAGACACATGTGCACCATACACACACACATTCTTATGCCGATGAAAGTGAAGGTGGAAGGATATACACGCGAAATTCTACGGACGATTGTGTGCGTGCCTCGAGTCTCTCTCTCTCTCTCTCTCCTGTGTGCGACCAATGAGAGGCTGGATCTTCGGAGGCTCGACTCAGCTCCCAATCAACTGTCGCTGATGTAATTATCTAGCCATATGCAGCAAACGGCACCAGGCAGGCAGTAGTGCGAGTCTCACACGTATACACAGACACATGCGTGTGCACGAGCGCATGTGTTTTTCCAATAGCCGTAGGAGCATATAAGACGGCGAGCCCCTCTACACCAACGATCAGTTAGTCTCGTGGTAGCGTTAGAGTACATTAAAGCTTCGCGGTTCGACAAGTTCGACAGCTTCGAAAAATAAAAAGCCGAAAAAACTAGTGTCTTATCAAGTCTGCGATCGCCACAATTCGTCGATATACATATATAAAACGAGGCTATAAAATTAAGAATCATGCAGGTAATAAAGCGCGTTCGTAAATCGTCGACAATTTTGCCGATTTTACGCCGCGTACATTACATACGTATACATACATACATATCACACAAATCAATTTCTGCCGCTTAATTGAACAATATTCGCGATTATCATCCTATTTAATTTGTCTTCTTTTTTTTTTTTTTACAACTTTGTCGTCTCTCGAGACTCGGTGTATAATTTCGTCATTCGGCTTTAAAAAGTGGAATAAGCAAACTATTAAAATACATACATAGCCAATCAGGTGTGCTGCTGCTGCTGCTGCTGGGGCTATAACGATCTCGACGTATCATTCTCCGCTGTGTTTATACTTTTTCATGTAAATTATTGTCTGTATATACTGCCGGTGTTATCTCTCGGTGAGCATCGTGTATATGTAATACATACGAATTTAATTATATCATTAACATTTTTTCTCTCTCTCGCTCGCTCTCGCACTCTCGATTTCAGTTGATTCTAAACACACACACACGAGTGTGTATAGTTCGCTAATGTGCCGCTGTGAATCCTTGACCCCGTAAATTATTACAATACGTTATGCTGCGCTTTTTTAGAAAAAAAAAGAGGGAAAAAATTCATTTTTTTATCAATAGTTGCATCTATCTATATACGCGACGATCGTGTGTCTTTTTCGAAAATGGATATCTCGATTCTATTCGAGAAAGCTCGTCTAACACACCGCGATTGAAATACCTAATCGATGCGCGAATACGATGATAGAGAGAGAGAAAAAGCGCAGAGACTTGGGCGAATATTATAATCATATCTAACCGCTGCATTGTACACCGAATCCCCACTATATCAAATACGGAGTCGCGAAGAGCAAATATCAAGCCGTGATTATGCGAGTGTGTGTGTGTGTGTGTGTGTGTGTGTGTGTGTGTGTGTGTATACGCGAGGCGCGCGCGAGGGAGGTGAGTATATTCAGTCATATACGCGTGTATTATTATTAAAGCGCGCCGATCCAGCAGTCCGATCTTAGCGAGCGCAGCGATAGGCAGCAGCAGCGGCTAAAGCAGCAGTCGTCGGTCCGTGACAGCTGTCAAGTGCATTCATATATGTGCGGCAACATATCGCGAATCCGCTATCACGTCGTTCCTCGTGCGGTACTCCTCGGCGCACGAGTAGTCCTCGCTGTAAGATTCGACTTGCCGATTCGTAGATTATCGTTATCCTGTCTGCGTGAGCGCAGCTTCTCTCTCAGGTATACATTTGTTACGCATACACATGACCATACTTAACATTACACGAAAGATCGATTTCGATCGGTCGAACCGATTCATTCATTCCGCCTTTTTTTTTTCTAATTATGATTTTCCACATCCGTACGATACACACAACCTTAACACACTTCCTCGCGTACGAACGCGCCTTATAATATCGTTAAAAAAAAAAAAAAAAACGATCGTATCGCGAGCGTTAATATCGTGTGTCAATGCTTGTAATTCGTTATACATTAACGATCATCGCCGAATGTCACGAATCTCCGGGTCGCGCTCGCGGCACACACAATAGCCTGCGCTGCATTGCAGCGGCAGCAGCACATGACGCGCCGCGAGTTCCCAAGATCGGTATCGCGCGCATTCTGACCACTACACAAGCCTTTTGCAAGGATCGCGGCGGACTCTGTGTGTAACGGCGGAAATATATTATTTAACGCCGTTGTTATTATAATTATCGTTTTTTTTTTTTTTTTTTTTCTACAAATTGACTTTCAGGAAATTTTTTCATTAGCGAGCGCGAAGTATAAAAGAAGAAGAGAAGAAGTATAATCGCCGCGCCGTTCGTGATCAGCTACGATATAATATAATTTCTGCGCCACGAGCTCAGCTCAGCTCCGTCTGTCCTACAACTAGTGCATCGTGTCTGTGTGTCCGTGTGTATCGTTATTACAATTATAAAATAAACGTCGCGGTGTTGCACGAGAGAGAATGAGAGAACTGTATATAGTGATGAAGTGCACAGTTGGTGTAGTAGCCTAGGCTTTAGTCTCTCTCTCTCTCGCGGGAGGGATTATGCAACAAAATAATGTGGCATTAAAACAATGATTTTCTCGCACCAGTATTATACTTCCACGTTATACAATGTTTCGTCGGTTCGGTTCGGTGTCCAACGTTTATTTATCCGCGCGCGGCCGCGAATACCTACCTGCCACCACCACCGCGAGCTCGAAACGATCGAGCACACGATTTCTGACTCTCGACCGAACGATAGATCGATCTTTTTTTTTTTTTTTCTCGTAGATATAATGGGAGGTATGTAATTTGCCCGCGAGAAGGTAAAAACGTCCTCGAGCCGATACAGCAAGAATATAATCTATATGGATGTTTGCTATACGTCCGTTGGCCGCGCCGAGTGCGTTAAGTAAGCGTTAATTGTAAACGAGGCACGAGGCGAGCTTTCCGAAAATCGGTGCCGTCGTCGTCGCCGACGCTCAGCGTATCGTCTCAATTAACAAGTGCGTATACCTTCTTATCTCTAATCACTGTGAAAACAAAAGCGATCATCGTGTCGCGGTGCATAGTTCTGCTGCATACGTCACACATACACACACAAACACACGTACAAACACTCATAGCGAGGTTTTTCGCATGAAAAAAAAAATAAATAAAAATAAAAAAAAAAAAAATCAGCGCACGATCGTCTTGAATGATGAGCGCGATGAGTCTATATTGCGCTGTGTGTGAAAGCTTTCGGTTTTTCCCTTTATCGACATTATCATCGTATAGGTGCGCGCCGCGATAAGTTATTGTTTTTTTTTCTCTCCTTTTTTTCGTCGTCGCGATCGTTACGTCGTCGTTAAAATCGGTCGATCGGCGCGGCTGCAGCGCGCGCGATATATATACACATCGTACTTACACACAATTCCGTCGCACCTACTTCCGGTCGCGGCCGTCGCGACGATCGTGCATGTATGCAGTAGCCACCGCCGCGGTTGCAGTCGCAGAAATGACGAACGACGACGACGACGACGATCAGACACACTACTCGTGCTGTTTACCAAGGTTGAGTCGAACGAAATTTTTTTTGTCGCCCGACGTCGACGACGACGACGACGATAATGTAAGGAGTAAAATATTAAAACAAGTGTTTTTGTGTGTGTGTGTGTCTGTATTATTGAAGTGGAAAAAATTAGATTCCGAGCAAAAAACGAACGAGCGCCAAGTGTACACACCGTGACTTTACACGTATATACATGCATATATAATAATAATACACATATATATATCAGCTGACGTTCATAATTGACAGTTGTGCCAGATATGCATTAGGATTTTCCAGATTGCAATGCGCGCGCGTGTGTGTGCAGCTCTAGATCGCAAAACTTAAATAATATTTCGAGAGCGAGATTTTGTAAACCCCCTATCTCAAGGCATCGTTTGGGAATTTCTCAACTTCTTTTTTTTAATTGTTGCTGCATCCAATACGGGAGGGAGGGAGGGACATTACATTATTGCAGGTACCTGCAATGTCATTCATCACGGTCGTGCACTTGGGATTGTGAGAGAGACAATCAACAGCAGCGGCCGCCGCACTGCGATCGAGTAGCTGTGATTATAGTCGCGGCTACTGTGCACTGTGGATTTTACAAACCGCGGTGTATCGATATATATATACCTTACGATCGAGTCCTCGAAATACAGTCGCATTGCGCCTTTTGAGATAAAAAAAAAAAAACAAGAAACAATTAATTACGGTTGTCAGTTTTCATGCAAACGAGTCTTGGGCTCATTATACGCGCTTACATTGACGTCAAAGTCTCGCAATTTCGCTCCGTGTGCACTGCACTCCACTTCTCTGCATACCTCTAATTTGCAACGATTCACGTTTTTCTTTTTTTTTTCTCGCAACGAGCTCCGCGCGATTGATTTCAACGAAATCGAAATCGAAGTCCCAAACAGTTGTTATACTTATTTTTCATCGTCTCGTGTTTGCCGTGTACACCGGCACGTGCTTACAATAATGAGAGAGAGATTTTTCCTTGACTAAACGCGCGCAGGCATGAAAGATCGACATTATAGAGTTATCTCGAGAAATTTATATGAATTTCTCGCACTTCAATGTTGGCGCGCGCCACAACTTTATGCATTTATTACTTACTGTGGCGGCGGCGGTGTCACGAGCGGCATAAATGCAATTGTTTATTGTTGTATCATCGTGAATTACATACAATCGCACGAATGATAAATATTTACTCTCGCGCAGCTCAAGTATATGTCTCCGACCGCGGCGGAGACAGAAAAATAAGCAGTTTGCCGGAAAATTGTTATCGTATGCTTAGGAAGAGAGGAAAAACAATAAACCAAAAATCAGCTGAGTCAGGAGAAAAATTTGTTATTATTTGAGGCAAAAAAAATGTTCAATTTATTGGCTGAAGGAAAATCAAACGGTTGAGGATTATCGGTGTCAGTCACCTCGACGAGAGGAGAGGCTCACACACACACACACTCGCGTTTTATATTACTCGCATTAACAAAGAATCATAAATTATTTGTATGTGCATTAAATGTGTCTTTTACGATGCCTCGTTTCGTTTAGACACGGGAAAGATGATGAATTTGTCGATCGACGAGATAATAATTGCGTTCAATTGTTTGCACGTACCTATTTATATTTATGAAAATTTACGTTTGAAGGCCGTTTTTGAGACAATTAAGTAATAATTGTTTTTTTTCAATTGTGCTTTTTACAGAGAAGATGCGGCTAATCTATGGTTGGAGTTGAAACCGCCGCGTAGGCTTCGCAAGACCGAGAGTCCTCACCTGAAGCCGCCCACCAACTAGTGAGTACACGATTTATACAAATTGTTACGTACATTATTTGCCAAAAAAGTTATGTACGCATCGGAATTTTTGCAAAATACCGATGATCGTGCGATATTACGTTCTCGTTTATTGACTCCCGCAAAAAAACAAAAAGAAAAAATATATATTTGTGGCATAACACGCTCGCAAATAATTGGTACACACAGGGAGAGATAGAGAGAAAGAAGGACGGAGCTTACATAGCAGAGCAGACAAACATGAAAAAAAAAAGAATTCAAAAAATATCTCGAATATTATTTATGCATACGTATTATACTTCGCGCCAAAAAAATAGAAGATAAATGAAAAAAAAAAAAAATTATATAAATGCCGCAATGAAGCAAAGGATGTGCTCTTTTTTATTCCATCGATCTAGGTGTAAACCCAGAGAGCAGGAGAAGGAGAGAGAAGTTCCTAGAAGGTGCGAGGTGATCGCACAACTGGTATTTTTTAATTCCAAACAAACACACTCACACGACACGAGAGAAGTGCGCGCGAGCTCGCACACAAAATCGTATCTAGTTAATTTATAAAGAGACCAAAAACTCGAGCACACACACAATAATGGACCGAAGGACCGGATTATTGCTCGTGCTGGTGTCGATCGCCTGCACGCTCGGCGAGTCCAATCAAGATGTTAACGTCCATCACAAGCCTTTTCCCTGCACCAGGTAAGTTCGAGACACGATTTTTTTCAATTTATTTATTATTATTTTGGCTTTTGTTTGCTTGTTTTTTTCGTTTGTTTTGCTCTCTTTTTTTTCTTTTTGGCTTCGATGACGTATTCGATTCGATAAATATACGAAAGTGCGACTCACATATATACAATAACAATTGTATAATTCTTCGCTCTTTATGTTTCCAACGTTTTGTTTTTGTACGTTCTTAAAATGCCAATCGTGTCTCGCTCTTCCTTCTTTCTCTATATCTCTGTTTTTTTAATTCGAAGATCGAAGGGGGTCGTTGAACCAGTTACGTCGATACATTTTTCGTAAAAATACGCCTTTTACCCCAAAATTTCCATTCGCGTTCCATAAATATATCCTTGTTTCATTTGGCATCCGCTGCTGCTCTCACGAAGAGTAAATATATTTTTCAGCGCTCTGATGGCTCGCGAGAGCGCAAAAACCTCGCGTGCCCGGTACGTGAAATAATTGTCGGTTACTGCCTTCTTTTTTTTTTTGTTTTTGCGCGACGAGCAAAGCGACGAACGAACGAGAACGATTAGCCAAATTGTGTATGTGTCTGTCCGTCGTTGCGTCAAAAAATTATTGGAGACAATGAGCAGGTGCTCGTCGCGCGCTGTTTTACTCCTCAATTCGTACATTGGAATTCGCGTATAATGAATTTTCGGCCCGAGAAAATGTTATCGTTATTTTTTTTTGTCTTTTTTGCGTTTTTTTACTCACTTACGTGCGTTATGTCAGGCACTATCTATTAATTGCAAAAACAAATTTTCATTGCTGCTTCGAGCGTGTCCGCCGCGACAGCGCCAAGTTATTTATTAATTTGGTTAAACAATCGTAAAACGAAAAAAGAGGAACGCGCGTTAAAAGGTAACGAAACGAAACGAAAAAAAAGGAAAAAATTATTACCACCGATGACGCGCCGCCGCCGCCGCCGAGTCGTCAAGATTTCCGCGTATTGTAAATCGAGGTATGCGCAATTTCGCGTTATTACAACGTACCTACCTGCGCGATGCACTCGTATACGCACAGATAAGACAATCCTTCGACGTTATTGCTACACACGAGTGCGGCTGTTAAAAAAAAGTGAAAAAATGACAATACAATAATTGGAGCTTCTCTTTTTCTCTCTCCATCTCTCTCACTCTCTCACTCTCTCTCTCTCTCTCTCTCTCTCTCTCTCTCTCTCTCTCTCTCTCGCTTTGGCGCAGTTCCGAAAAATTTTCATTTCGTTCCTTTTTTTTCCCGCCGACACCCACACGCGATACGCTCCAACGCGCGTAATGTATCAAGGTCGTCGTGCAGGCGTGGACGGTAGGCCGCCGAGTGTACACTGTACACACAGAGAGGCAAGTTGTATGTGACTTTTTGCCCGCACAAGAGAATTGTCTTCAATTTTTAATGTCTCGTAACCGATGTGTATCCGCGGCTACTACCAACTCCAATTAGCATCCTGTACAGTCGGCGTGCCACATAACTATACGGCTTATTTCCTGAGATAACTCGTGGCGCGCGTCTAAACAAACATTCCATAGAGAGAATAGAGACGCCGATCCAATTATTAACATTTTTCGTCCGCAGCTTTGTGCGTTAAACTCGCGTGATCTCGCGTCGCCTATTATGTCGTAATAACTGATCACCTGCTTGACTTTTTAATGAAAATGTTTTTTTTTTTTTTACCGAGTAATCTATCGGTACGAGCTTGAATTTTTTACGGATTTCTTCAATCGCTTTATCGGACTCGACGACACATAAGAATCGCCAGCAGTACTCTATAAAACAAACTCGTTCTTTTCAATAACTGCACAATTGCGTTTCTACTACTGGACATCGTCGTAGTCGTCTACAACGGCGGCGGCATTTAAGCAGCAGCGATTACGCCGGCGAAATACAAGTAGATAATATCCATATTGACGTAATATTCAAGCTCTCGCGAGCGAGCCAAGTCGTCATCGTGTATTCGCTTCCTCCTCAATTTTCGTCTGCAGTACTGCTGCTATGCTATACTACTGGCAGAAAGAAAAATGCGTCATCGCGTTAGACGACACGTCTGGCGCAAAAGATTGATTTATATAAACTTCCGAGATCGATCACCTTTTATATGCGCTGCATAGCGAGCGGTTACGGAGCTTTTGAAATACGGCCGAGCTTTTGTCGAGCTTCGCGGTATCCGCACCGGTCGGTGCACACGTAATATATAATTATCAACGTGTATGAAGTAATCGGCAGCGGTGACTCAGAAAGATGAAAGAAAGAAAGAAAGAAAGAAAGAAAAAAAGGATCACGTTATCCGAATCTCAAGGCGTGTCTTGGAATCAACTGGTTCATACGATATCGCAATAAGAGATTCGGACAAACGAATTCCTTATTCCACGTTACTGTTATCGAGTGACCAAAAAAACATCCTCGCACACACACACACGCACGAGTCGCACTTTCGTTTATGACGAGACGAACGATCAGAAGGCTAGATCGCAGGCACGCACGATAATGGGCGAAGCGCGTGATAGGAGACAGCTCACTCTTGTCGCGCGTGTCTGCTGCGCCAGCTCTCGGACACTTGCATATTAATATTGAATGTAACAACGACGGGTAAGAGAGCGAGACGCATATATAGCGAGCTAAAAATAAAAGCCGCTAAACCATACGAATGATTTTGTCGTCTCTCTTACTCGTCTTGGCTAAAGAGTCCCTTGGCTCATACGGACATGTAAAATAATCTAACGCACGGTGGCTCTGCGCTTTTGTCGTTTACAGTGAGATCTACTGTCACGGGGACCTGCTACACACGGTGCAGATGGCCTCCATCTATCCCGACTCCAAGACCTTCGTCGACATGAAGATGCGCCATCCGACCCCCATGACTCTGGCCCTGTTCAAGGAGTTCATGAATCGCACCGACGACGCCCCGACGAGATCGCAGATCGAGCGATTCGTCAACGAGACGTTCGAGCCGGCCGGCTCGGAGTTCGCGAGCTTCGACCCCGAGGACTGGGTGCCCGAGCCCAAGTTCCTCAAGAAGGTGCTGGATCCCCAGCTGCGCAAATTCGGCAGCGATCTCAATCACATCTGGAAGATGCTGGGCAAGAAGATGCGCGACGACGTCAAGGACAACGCCGATCTCTACAGCATCATCTACGTGCCGAATCCGGTGATAGTGCCGGGCGGTCGCTTCCGCGAGTTCTACTACTGGGACTCGTACTGGATCGTCAAGGGTCTGCTGCTCTCGGAGATGACGGCCACGGTCAAGGGTATGCTGTCGAATTTCGTCTCGATCGTCGAGCGCTACGGCTTCATACCCAACGGAGGCAGGATCTACTATTTGGAGCGATCGCAGCCACCGATGCTCACCCCCATGGTGCACGAGTATCTGCAGCACACCAACGATTACAAATGGCTGGAGGACAATCTGTGGCTGCTCGAGAAGGAGTTCGATTTCTGGATGACCAAGAGGACGGTCGAGGTCGAGAAGGACGGCCAGAAGTATTTACTGGCTCGATACCACGAGAGTTCGTACGGCCCGAGGCCCGAGTCCTATAGGTAAGTTATCGAAAAAGCTCGAGCGATAGAAACAAAGAATTAAACTGTATTAACTTGTTTACAGAGAGGACGTATTGACCAGTCAGAGCTTCCGCACTTCCGAGGAGAAGGAGAACTACTGGTCGGAGCTCAAGACCGCCGCCGAGACCGGCTGGGACTTCTCCAGTCGCTGGTTCATCCATCCCGACGGCAGCAACAAGGGCAACCTCACCAATCTCAAGACTCGCTCCATCATCCCCGTCGATCTCAACTCGCTCATCTATCGCAACGCCGTGCTGCTGGCCCAGTACAATCGCCAATTCGGCAACGAGAGCCAGGCCGAGAAGTACGAGAAGCGGGCCCGGGAGTGGCAGGAGGCCATCACCGCGGTGCTGTGGCACGACGAGGTGGGCGCCTGGCTCGACTACGACATCATCAACGAGGTCAAGCGCGACTACTTCTATCCGACCAACATCATGCCCCTGTGGGTGGGCTGTTACGATCCAGCCAGGCGAGACGATCACGTCTCGAAGGTGCTCAAGTACCTCGAGAAGAGTCAGATAATGATGAATCAGGGTGGAATACCGACGACGCTGGAGCACTCGGGCGAGCAGTGGGACTATCCCAACGCCTGGCCACCGCTGCAGTATCTGTTCATCATGTCGCTGGACAAGACCAGCGATCCCTGGGCACAGAGGCTGGCCTACGAGATCAGCCAGAGATGGGTGCGCAGCAATTACAAGGCGTTCAACGAGACGAACAGCATGTTCGAAAAGGTATGTTTTTTTTTATTTTACTCGAGTCTGGAGGACATCGACTTGAATTTCCTTTATCATTGTTATGCAGTACGACGCCACGGTGTCCGGCGGCCACGGCAGCGGCGGCGAGTACGAGGTGCAGCTCGGCTTCGGCTGGTCCAACGGCCTGATCCTCGACTTGCTGGACAAGTACGGCGACAAGCTCACCGCGGAGAACAGCTTCGAGCACGGCGCCACGGACCGGGCGGGCTCCCTGACGAACGACGCCGGGCCCCAGGCCGCGGGCGTCGTCTCCACCTCGGGCCAGATCCTCACGGGGATCCTGGCGCTGATTATCTCGCTGGCGGCGGGATTCATCGGGTGAGGTCGGTATCGACAGCCGATCGAAGATACGAGAATACTGAGAATACGAATTATCATTTTGCTTTTTACTTTCTGTTTCAGATAATGTTCCTCGAGTTGTGTGTCGAGAGACGTTTAAATAAGGATTCGTTGGCAAAAAAAAAAAGTTTTCAAGCATTACTTTGACGAGTCAATCTTAACGAAAAAATCACAATCGACGTATAAAAATCGCTGGCCGATGCTTATACCAAAACTATACATAATAACGATTAATCAACGTTTTTGAGGAGATGTTCCTTAAAAAACTTTTTTACGTGCATAATAATTATTACTATTACATTTATATATTTAATATATATAACGAAAAGAAATTGATCTCGTGGCCTGCTGTAGGATCAATGTATCAAGTATTTTTCATATTCGCGCGTAAAATTCATATTATTTATATCATCGAGCGTAATGATTTTGAAACAAAAAGAGGGTTATATCGATCGATCGAGAGTACAACCTTTAGGAAGAGCATCTATACCGAATCACGTGTATCACGCGCGGCCGGTGTATATCATAGCGATTCATCTAGTCAAACGGACAAGTGTAGATGTACATATATTATTATTATTATATTTTTTATCGTGTAAGCGTGTGATGGATGAAAACGGCGCTCGATTGTTGTGTTGTGCTCTTGTCAGTACTTCGTTGTTATTGTTTGTTTTTTTTTTCCTGTTCCCCTACTTGTTTCCGTTCGTTGTTGCGTTTTTTTTGTTTTTTAAGAGAAGAACAAAAAACAAAAGAAAAGAGTCTAATCCGTGTACGGCCGTCGTAACTGTTCTTCATTATTTTTTTTGTTTCATCTTTCATGATTGTATACGAAATCGAGAAATGTAAAATCGCCGAATCCCTCCGTGTCAACTCTGCGTCTCTCGTGCATCTGGGACGAGCAAAGGCCGCGTCGTGCATCAGTTATAAACTTTTGCTGCTCTCCGTGCACACAGGCCATTGTTACATAGCAAGTTCAACCGTCGTCGTCGCGTTTAAATGCCAATTGAAGCGATTTTCCTCCCCCTTAAATGTACCTTCACGCGTATATACGGTGAGCGATTCGTTAATACGTACGACCTCTGCGCGCCGCGCGCGTATCGGTTATTATATTTTCACGTCGTGAAAAATCATCATGAGCAAAGATGTGTAATAGCGATATTTTTTTACTTGTAATTGTTATAGATTTATAATTGATGTACATTGTGATACTCAAAAGAGCTCGTGTTTACCCGTGATAAGAGAGAGAAAAGTATATCCGGCAAAGTATCCGAAGCTCGCTCGAGGGACAAAACTTACTCATTCGATCGGACGTAGAGACAATTTTTTTTTTATTGTAATGATAATTATAAGAACGAGCCTTAAAGAAAATTATTTTGTAAATAATTTATCGTTTGTTAAGAAAAAAATTATCATTATTAATTTAAGTAGATCGTTATTGAATTAGAAGAAGAAAAAAAAATTGCCTGAAATAAGAGAAAAGCGAGTTTTATGCATGATTTTTGCTTAGTAGGTCGAATATAAACGAAAAAAATGATACGATAATAGGCTATACATGAACCAGTGATCCAATAGTTTACAAACACATCTTTACCTAAAATATATTAAAATTTCTTTAGGTAGTATATTTAATAACGAATAAATAATACGAATGTAAAAAAAACTTTCACTAGCAAGTAAGGCAAATACTTTCTCATATAAATGAATGTAATTACTTTCGTTTTTTTTATGTACATATTATATGTATTTATTTTTAGCTAAAGTATGAAGCTTGCATCGATGCCACCAAACGTCGTCGACGCACCTAAAAATAATGCATGAATTTTGATTAATTTGAAAATCTTCCTTATACTTAAATATCATTTATTTTTTTGCTGAAATAGATGTTGTACATAACTTGATTTAACTTATTAAAAATGAGTCTAAATGCATGAAAAAAAAAAAGAATAGACAGAAAACAAAACATCAGCTATATACAAGTCCTCAATAATCCATCTTTGATCCTTTGATTTTTAACACCTAGTGCAATTAAATCCAAAGTCACACAATATCCAAATCCTCCATTGAACCGATTTTTATTGTGCACTAGTTCTGTTGCATGAATTAATAAATTTTTGAAGCTGCCTTTCGAGATAAATAATGTTTTATCAATTATGGACGTTACATATCTCTCTTCGCTGTCTGCAAAAAATGATATAGACGCATGCCGCTCTGCTCTCCATGTGCGCGTAATATTACTATTTATTACAACACGTCGCGTAGCGTACAATTCTCAAACGTAATTATCAGCCCGCGTGCTTGTGTCTGTGTCTACATGTGTTTATATATAGCACAATTACAATTTGCCCGCGCGCTCGTTGAGAGATTTGTTGTAATGCAATAATAATACACCGCAGCGCGCGATGACGAATCGTCGTTCGGTCGGTCGGTTAGTAAAGCAACCGAAAGGTGGCCGCTCGATCGCCGTTATATTACAACTGCAGTGTGTAATATGTAACGATTTCAACGCGTATACGCTCGCGAATCGGCGTAATGAGATAATGCACTTGCCTCGTAAGTATATATAGGTATAGCGCACGGTACCGCGTGTGAACCGACGTAATTTTTCAAGGTCCGCGTCGTTAACTATGTACATCGCACTGCATAGATATACAGTGCCACGCGATGCGTTATATATTTTGTACTTTTTTCACAAAAAGCTCGTGATTATAATTTCGCCGATCGTCCGTTGGTCTTTTCTATTTTATCGTGATATTAGTCGCACGATTGTATATGCCGCAAGCTCGGCTACACGTTATTCCGTCCGAAACCAGTTTCGACCGGGCGTATCTGCCATTGCATAGTGCCGCTGTGCGGCTCGTGAACTAAATTTGCCGATTTCGTGCCGATAAAACAGTCGTACCGCGAGCGCGAACACGTGAGGCTTATAACGCACAGTAGTTACACAAGTTTTATTACGTTTGACAGGTTCTTGTATAAATTCTGTTTTACCTACTACATTTCAGGTGTAGTTTTTAATTTAAAATCTGCTCCAAAAATATACACATTTTTGCCTATTGTAATTACTAATGTCATGCATGCGCTCACCCGCAAAGGTTATGCATAGCGACGTTAAATATTATTTCTCAAAATAATGCTTGCGAACAACCAACCAACGATCTCTTCGTAAAACGACTCCAATCGACTAACGGCTATCCTCTTTCTCTATCTTCTTTTGCAGTATGGTAATGTACAAACGGCGACACTACTACATACCCGGACCGCCGACGTCGCCCACGGGACGCGGCAAGCAGGCCGCGGGCTCGTCGGGCCTCGGCGGCGCGGCGCAGACGCTCTACCGCAAGCGCTTCGCCTACACCGAGCTCAAAGACATGAACAACGACTGACTAACCGCCGGCGTAGGTGGCGATCTGCTGATGGAGGAGGACGACACGGCGCCCCTCATCAGGACCTGAAAAGCTGTTCGTGCTGAGCTACTATCTGCAGCAGAAGAAGCCGAAAGTGTCCCGCTCTTTGCGTATTATATTATGATATACATTTATTACGCTGGACGTGATATTACCAACGAGGACTATGTTAAGCCATGACCGAAATCTTGAACAGTTTTGCGCTCCTACGCCAATTATGACGCGAAAATTATTAATTAAAATTGTGACGCGCCACGTCGATGAGCGCGAGATCGACTCTTCGAAAAATCGCCGATTACTATAAATCATGTGACATAGTACAATTTCTGAATCGCACATGATTTTTAGAACGCGCCACAACTATATAGCCAATTTTACGAATTCGTGTTTATTTCAATTGTTTTTATTTAATTTTTTTTTTTTTTTCGTTAAACGAAGTAGGCCCAGCGACTCGCTGGTGCTTTCCTGTACATATGATAAAAACCGATCGAAGCTTGCGCGCACCGCGAAGCTTCCGTCGTACTCTCGTAGATGAAGTAAGCTCATTGTAATGAATGCTGTATGTGCGTATTAAAATAATATATACTCATTTCGAGAATGATAATATGATAAATGAATTTTTCGTGTACAAAAATTTCCGCGCGCTTCCTAAACTGTCACACTTCACGAGCACCATTTGATTACTCGCTTGATGAATATTGCCGAGTTACAACTATTATGCTCGAAAGCGGCAACAATAATTGTTATCATCGTGATTAGATTTTTTTTTTCGTCGAAATGTATACCATGACTTTAATTTTTAACTTGTGCTAAAGCCTATAATATAACGATGACTCATATAGGCTCGTCCTGGAGGCGACGATACTACGTGAAAGAGTATAAATGAAGTGCCTTGTAACATAGTTTAGATATCTGATGCCTTTCCTCTTATTTTAATTTATTCGTATTTAGAATATTCAAACGACTTTTAGACTATAAATATATTTGAAAAGTCCTGAATATATAATTTTATCAATTCGCTCGATGAAAGCATACTGTGTAGATAACAATGTAGTAAGTTTATAGGATTATCAAATGTTACTGTCGATATTCTCTATTACACCTAAAAATCAATTCGACTACGAGCGAGTCGATGCTTAATGTGCGTACGACGGAAAATCGCTATTGGGCATCTAAGACAAAAAATTTAGAAAGAATACAAAACGTATTAAATGTTACAGTATGTATTAAATTATACGTTAATGTAAATATTGAATAAGAAAAGATCTAGTTAATAAGCGCAAACTAACATTTTATTCAATCGAAACAATTGACATTGAGAATTTATAAATAGTTAAATTTGATCATGCTGAAAATCACATTTTAACGTCACAATTTAACAAGTAAAACGAAAACTAATATGTATATTTTTCTAAGAAGTTTTAATTTATGAAAAGATCTGGTAGCAAAATTAGTCATCGCATGCCGAGGGTATTGATAATTTATGAAAAATATACAAAATAAAACATTGTTACATTAATATGTATGTCCATCAGACTATCATTATATGAATATATACTTTAAATAAAAATCTTTGTATTTCATTTGAATACATTTTTATTCACGACCTATATAGACCGGTATAGTGCGTAAAAAATTTTTATTTAATTTAGCGATGTTGATCATTTTCTTTCATTGGCGTACTTTAAATCGTTTTGAAACTTTTAAATTTCTTATTTTGGAAACAGATTTATTGCATACAGTAACTGAGTTACACGAAAATTTTTATTTTCCAAGTTATTTTCTTCAAAGTGAAACCGATAGCACGATCTGAAAGCTGCCACAAATGAACACGCTTGCTTCATGATCTACAGTAAATTAATTTATTATTATGATTAAAATTATTATTAAAATTCGTGATAATATTTTTCAAACTCACTATGTATTATAAGTTCCGAAATTCATTACTACTGAACCTGCTGTTAGTTCAAAAGACTTCATTGCTCTTACCATTATTAATAATAATTGAAACTTAGCTTTTGAAGGATAATCATACCAATCCAGATAACAACTGCGTAAAGTGATCATCTTAATATTACTTTTTATGCATGCCTTTTTAGTTTCTTTCTTTTTTTAATCAATTTTACCTTTGTATAAACAAATCTTGGCTGGCATTTTTGATCAGCTGACTCGGAGTACATATTACAAGAAATGAAGGCTGTAGACTTAATAATATAAGCGCCATAGGTGGAGCCTCTACAACGTCTTCATTTAGAAGTATAACCGTCTGATTTTAAATTAATATAAAAATTTATATAATCGTGCTCTGAGGCGTTTATACCCTCGATACTTATAGCTCAAGGAAATTAGATATAGTTCAGGACAGTCGTTGCGATAGATATTTTACAATTGTTTCGTAAGTAAAAGATGCTTAAAAATGATATGTACATAAAAGATATAGAAAATTTGTTGTAGATTTTTAATTATCATCGAAAAATGGTCGAAAATATCATTTTTCAGGGAGTTTATTGATTTTCTAAAGGAAGGACTAATTAATGCTCAAATATCAATTGACCTACACGTAGAGCTTGTCAAACCCTTCCAAATGAGCCCTACCAGAATTATTTTGGTAGGGTAAACCGCCCATATTCTGAACACAGTCCAATTATTGACCGCTTGATCAATAATTACTTATAAATTGAATACACGAATGTTAATCTTATT
>CACVKI010144639.1:4551-27689 GCA_902732785.1 Trichogramma evanescens
TTTTAGTGTGTAGCTGTTGGCTGCCACGACATCCAGTAGTTTTTTCAGTGGAGTAAGGTTCTGCACGCCAAGGACAAAGATTGGTGGTGGTTTTTTCTCTGGAGTGCTTACCTCGTTTGTTAGCTCAGTTGCTGTAGCCCTTTCAGCAGGAGTGCCATCCTGATCACTTTTATTTAAATAAGATCAAGCCGGGCCCCCACATCGAGCTGTTTCAGGCCGAGGTGATCAGGCTCGCGCTGGCCCCCATTGGACATGCAACTCGTGCACAGCTTTATCTTACAGAACCCAATTTTGGTGAAATATTTAAACAAATTGTAGATGTTTTTGTACACAGTACACAAAAATGTAGAAATATTGAAAAAGTTTTTTACTTAAATTTTTTTATTAAAAATTTTACTTTTATAAGAGAAATAATAAAATGTAACTGTCTTATTATACGAAGCTTTATTATACGAAGTGGTATATTTCAGTACTATTTTTCATCTTCTCTGGCCTGAAAATAACCTTTTCATCATAGTTTGCGGAAAGTACGGCTGGCGATCTTAATAGTATACGCACCTATGAAGCGAAAAAAGAAAGTCTCAGTGCTCGGCTTCGCCTCGGCCGATAATTACATATGCTCTGAGGCTTTCCAGTTTTTCGCTCCCTAGGCACGTAATATACTATTCCGCCCGTTGTAACAAGAAATATAGCTTCTAGCTACACTCGGGCTGGAAACTCGACACTCGTCGACACTTTTGGGCTTACTTTTGGGCCGCTAATCATTGCGCTGGAACTTTGTTGTTTTTTGCGAACGAGACTAGCAATATACAATTTCATTCATTCCACAACAAACTCTTCTACTGAAGCTCAAAGCTATGCTAGTTAAAGGTTCAAAATTGCGTCTACGCAAAACTACCGATTTTTTTCAAAATAATTTTTACAGTATGCTTATTGGGGTAAATTTTTTGGTACCCCCTCTCATCTCTACAGTTTTTTATTTCATGCTTTGGTTAGATAAGTGTTACCACGTATCTTGATATTGATATTCAATGCGTATCTTATAAAATCACAAATTTATTGTAGATCGTTTTCGGGTGCTGGTCGTCGTTTGCTGTACAAGCAGTAAGCACGCGTATATCATTCGAGCATAAGATATATAATGGCAAAAATGCAGGTTCAACTCTTTGCCAAGCACGGCAGTGAACAAATGAAAACAATACGAAAAGCCATTTCCACAAAGAATGAAATTCTCAATATGTATTTCAAGGCTCAGATACGACTTTATAAAACAATCATATTATATATGTGTGTGCGCAGTTGTTACATACGTGTAGTATCATAGGCTGCATGCAGAGAGACGCGTGGATTATGCACGCAACTAGTTCCAACAAAGATCCGCGATTACTTTCGCTCTCTTTCTTTATAACGGTTGTTGTTTTCATATAAATACAAGCATGTAATAGCTCCGAGCTCGCATATAAACGCGTGACCGCTATATATATAAACATCTACTCCCACGATCACTTTTTGAAGAGCTAAAAGTACAATCCGTATTGGCGATCTTTACGCGACCACTAAAGATCTTTCTCTCTCTCTCTCTCTCTGTTTCTCTGTCCTCGGCGATTCAGTTTCGCGCGTACAAGCTACACCATGCAAACGTCGATTTTTAACTTTAGCGGCTCGCGCCCGGCACGAGGAAGATTTAACCTTGGATGTAGAAGCTGCGCTTGCCGGGGCCGATAAAGTTCGAGATACTGCTCGCGGACGATTTTCGTTTACCATTACTTCTTCTTTTTTTTTCACCTCGCTATCGCATGGCGGATGGAGAATAAATTTTACGCAGCTCTCCTGCCGATTGATTAGAACGGGTTTTTCTTATCGTGCACGCGCGTATACACGTATGCAGTGGCGCGCTTGTAAGCTCGCGAAGGTGGCCAGTTCAAGGCTCGCGCGGGCGTGGCGGCGCTCGAAGCATTATAATACTCGCATGCACAGCTGCCCGCAGCGGCGGCTCCAACTAATATAAGAAAGACAGAGAGAGAGAATAAAAATCAGCCCCCCGTGTGTGTGCGTATACGTGCGGCTTTCAGTCCTAGATATTGTATTATTATATGCGCCATGGCCAGTGGCATGTGTGCGCCGAGTCGCGCTGTTGCTACCATAACCGATTTCTTCACCGATCTTTTGCCGAGCGGCGTTTAAAGCGTGTCGCGGAGCGTCGATTTTTTTTTTCACAGACTCACTGGGTCTCGGCGCTGCGCACAATTATTATTGTTTCGGACTTTTATGTTATTATTATATGCGCACGGTATCCTGTCTGTCGGTTGGTGCGTTGGAGTCGTGGCGGCGCCGGCGGTACCTGTTGCCACTTATCAAATCGGCGGCCTCTTATCGTTGCGCGAAAATACCAGCTTCGATTGGCTTCGTTTGCATGTTTGATTGGCCGAACATGTTTCGGCGACGAATTTATCTCAAACTCGTTTATTTAGAGACTCGTTCATCTATCTCGTGCAAATAAAAGTGTGTTATCGCTCACTCGCTTTGATGACAACAACTTTCTAAACAATTTCGGATTATTTAAGAAATTTTCTTCTAGACTGATTTCCCGATGAAAAGAATATTTGTTTTTTTCAGAATGTGCGCTTCCTTTAAGTGTGGTATTTTTATCATTTCTTTACATTTAATCATTATTATATTTATCATTATTATTATGATTGATTCCTCCTACACATAATACACAGTTTATATGTAAAAACAACAAATTTAATTTTTCGTTTATGGTTAAAAAGTAATATTACATTTTTTAGCCCACGCTAACGTATTTAAATTGTTTATTAACTGCAATGATATTTTAATTAATAATAGATAAAATATTACCTTGAAATTATTTAAAAATAAGATATTTTCTAAAATTCAAAAATTTATTTATAAATAAGCATGTATAATATTGATAAATGAATCGTTAAAGCTTTTATTATGACGAGACCTAAAAATAAAAATCCATAAATCAAATTAAATTATGATTATTAATCAAAAGTTCCCAAAGGTGCCGCGCGCGAGGCGAGGTCGTTGAAGGTAACGGGGATAAATCGTCTAGCACGGTAAACATTGCATCCGGTTGTTCCTCAAAGATCACGGCGATCTGATTGTTTAGCAAGGACACCTTTCGCTTAACAATTTTTTTCCTCTCCTCATATTATATGTATTAGCCGCGAGACTGCCCTGATAAATTCTATTTGGACGAGTTTTTTTGCCAGAGACAGAAATGCTTTGCTCTCGGGTTTTATTAACATACAAAGTGCTTAGCAAGGTTTTTCATTTTTTTTTCACTATAATAAATGAGATCCAAAAGAATGCAAGATTTTTGAAATGGAATTCAATAGGTCATGCTTTTAGGACATTTGGCGTGGCTGACGGAATATCGAAAAACCAAAAAATGTAGATATTTAATGTCGCATAAATGTAATTGCTCACGTTTACACGGAAAACATTGGAAAATGTCTTGAGTTAAGTGCGATATGTGGTGCTAAATGAATCGCTGCTGAAAAAAGATTAAAAAAAATTTTATGTTTCATTTAACAGGTCGTTTATTTATTTTTTTCTGGAAAATCCAATACATCAATTCATCATTTTGGCATGGATAATGCGAAACGAAGCAATAATTACTATGTATTTACCGTGAAAGATGTGCATATTTGGAGTTCTTGAATGAAATTCAATTTATACAGTGAAAACCAAGAAAAAAAATTATTTCAATATCAGATTACTTTATTGATGAATGTGTGGCCAAAAAAGCGCGATGAAGCTTGTTTTAGCAAATTTGAAATTTATTATGATGTTCGACGATCGAAGATTATGAACCCATAAAATGCTAATGATCATGATTATAATGAAAAAATCTTCGTGCATCAAGCGACCATTGAAACCGGACAAAAATCAGAAGTTTTCGAACATAATCTTCGAGTATATTTTTTGCGAAAAAAATTCAAGCTATTTTTATTTCATTCGAAGTGTCACCTAAAACCAAGGTATCAAAATTTATATTTATTAACTGGAATACCATCAACGATTATGAACCTATATGCATAAAAGAACAAAACTGTATCTCATCAAGTTCGTGGCGCACGATCGTGCCGCGCGCGGAGCGGCAAAATGTGCTAACGATCGCAGGCGCGCATAATCTATAGGCGATCGAGAGCGCGCAGGTACGCCTTGATGCCGCTGCAGGATATCTCTCTTTTCTCCGAGTATCATTGCATTCGTACGGCGCTGCTCATTATGTGTATAATACGTACTCATCTGACCGTGCGGTGCATAACACGGTGCATACATGTACGAGTAATCAAAGTCCACGCGAGTCTTCGTACATTATTTAGACACACACACACACACACACACAGAGATCGCGGCATCGCGGATTGACGTGATATTGCGCGTTCGCGCGTTCGTGAGCACTCGCGTGTGTATATATACGCGACGGCGCGGCTCTCTTATGCTATATAGGCGCGCGCGAGTGGCCTGCGTGAAAGTGAAATGGAAAAGAGTCGTATAATACCCAGCAGCAGCAGCGAGAAGGAGGAATAGCCGAAGGATTGTGTCTTATGGCGAATGAGCCGAGCAGCGGCCCGCGAGAGCTCCGAGCCAAGCAGCGCGCACAGCCGAGAGAAAGACACACACACACACACACACTCGAGCACGTATACATACACGTACATTCGAGTCTCTTTCTCGAACCGATCGCGTGGAGGGACGCACACTTATATGTATATAGTTCTGCTGCTGCGGCAAATATATATACGTGTATATGTGTGCCGGTTGAATACAGCAGCAATAGTATAAGCAAGGCTGTCGACCGAGCGATTCCTTAGGTACTCTCTCAGTCTCACGAACGCCTTCTCGCGAGGAGGAGGTTGGCGAACCCGACTATACTTGTATATTTGTTGGTACCTTTACTCTCTCTCCCTCACTCGCTCACTCTCGCGCCAGCAATATATATATACACAACTTTACCCATGCATGTACCGCGTGTTACATGCGACGACGATCCTGCCGGTGAATGGTGTGTGACTATCGTTTGTGATTATTCTCATCTCTTCTTTTTCTCCCTCTCTGTCAAGCCTATGTATATTATTCCTTAACTTCGGAGCCAGCACAGTGTACAAGTGAAGCTATTATTATTACCAAGACAAGTGCGCTGCTGTTTTTTTCGTTTGCAATACATACATAGTGCGTCTGTGTAATCAACCGATTTTCCAAAAATCTTCTACATCGGTGAACTGCGAAATCGGTACGACTGATTTATGTGCCTCTATCGACAAAAAAATACTCAATACAGTGCATAACAATCGGGAGAGATCGCGATGCTCGCACTCTCGATTTTTTGAGGATAGGTGTGCAATATTATCATCGGTGTACGTGTGTGCGCGCGCCTGCAGAAATCAACGTATACCGATCTTCGGCGAAAGATCGACACCTGCTTGCCTGACGCGCCGCAAGGAAAAGTGGCAGTCGATGATGTTTATTTTCCTTGACGTGATAATATTTCGGATCGATTAATCGATTGCAAGATCGCCGCGTGTGTTAATAAATTTAAAAAACGTCGTTTACGAGAAAGTTGGTCATTCGACGAAACACACACGCACGACGTCGCGTGTCACGGACGAAAAGACTTGTGAAAAGAGTACGTATAGATACACACACGAAGGATCGACGAGTCGAGGGAAAAACATGTGCTTGGCTAATGAATAATAGCACTAGAGCAATTCGTATAGGCGCAGAAAGAATCAAAACTGCAGCGACGAAACTCTGCCGATTGCCCAACTCATCATCGATGTTTTGATATATATTTATAGCTGCCGATCGCGGTTGACATACCCGAATCGTTAATATAGCTTTCCAAGCCAAGTGCAAAGTGCTGCTGGGTACTGCTTCGAGTAATTGGAGCAGCAAAAATACAACGACATCGTGGCACGTCGGTAAGTTTCTGCCTCTCAAAATTTCAATAGCTTCGGATAAAATTGCAAAAAATGTCGCGCTGCCGAGTCGAGCGCGCGCGCCCGTGTCTTTTATTTATTGCACGACCGCAGGAGATCGAGTATAAACAGTTTCTGCTGGAAAGTACAAAAAAAAAACGTTGCGAAATGACGAATGTAGTCGCCTTTTTTTTCTTGCGGGGATGCTAAACCTGGAATAAATTCGAAAAATATACCGTGCAAGTCTAGGAAAACGAGTTTAAAAATTTTCATCTTATTGCTATAGGCTCATAATTGCATGAACAGTTCTAACCCGAGTGCACGTCTATGGCGAAGCTGTCGGATTTTTTATTTTTGCATGTATACACCAGCTACCGTAGCTTAGCAGCTACACTGTGTAGCTTATCGGTAAGCTTCGTCAGGATTATCATTCTTAATAAGCCGTAGAAATAAGTACATTTGCATACACGCACACACTTATCTTTCTTGCGTATACGAAAAAAAATGTGGAATGCATATCTCGTTGAACTTATTTTTTAGCCTGTACACAATGTATAGATGTCGTGTGTTTCTGCACGTATTGTTATATGCTGCGCTGTTATAACAGCATATATTTAGTTCGAGCTTTGCCGCTAGAGGGCGAGCGCATTATTTACGTCGTTCCACAAATGAGTTATAGTCAAAGTTTGTTAAGTTAACGAAGTTCGCTTTTTTTGAGCATCCTCTTCCATTGCTGATATTGGAAGTATCAAAATCGAAGCGATTCTCAGAAGAACCGTGCGGAGAATATGCTGTGCTTTCTTCTTCCCCTTCAATGACTTCGTTACTATCATTTAAGCGAGTACTTGATAGAATCTTTTTGTGACTGCTGAGTTTCTGCACTTCCGAGGGCATCAATATTTTTACGACGATGGAAAGCTTCTTCATCTTCGGAGGTTTCATTGGCTTTGACAAGAGTCTTCTCTTCGTCTTTCTTAGGGCGCCAGCCAAAGACTCCGCATTGGAATAATTGTTGGAATAATTATCAGTCAACTGCAGCATTTGCTGAATGTGGGGAAAATTTCAAATAAAGTCAAACGCAAAAAAGAATCATCCCACAGGCTGCATACGTACGCGCGGGTATTGCTACGTTACATTACATGGACGATGAAAGCTTTTCAATGTAGCTCTATACACGTACTGACGCTCGCGATTTCTCGATTCCCTACCTTATATCATTGTTTCTCAGCGCGGCTTGTTATGAATCGCGCGAGTGTGTGTGCTGATGCGCCGTTTCAGTTCGATTCATAATGGCTCATCAGTGCGGAGATCTTTCACCCCGCTAATGCGGTGTATATCGTTCATTACCACACGATGCATGCCGGATAATTACTTCCTTAATATACGAGTATACGCGTGGATGAGCGAGAAACACAGTGTACAGCTTTTATCGACTTGCGAACATCTTATTAGCCAATCCATGGCCAAAAATTAATATACCGTGCCAACATCATAAGTAGAATTGTTTGTAAAATTTTAAGTGCCTGAAATTTTGAGATTCCTGGAAAAACGAAACATTAAAAAACCCGAATAGTCGCGCAGGTCAAGTATATTTTGTAGTTAAAAAAATGAAAAATTGTTCAACTCAATGTCGTTTTTCATTTCATAAATTTTAGATCACCTTTACGCAGAACCCATTATACATTCGTGAACGCCGATTCAAATGCATTAAAACTTTATTATCATACGAATATGAACTTCGAGAAGAAGAAAAATGTAGTTTTCGACATAAAAGCTTACATCTCGACAAAATCATGCAAGATCTTCGAGTTCCAAGCTACCTCAAAACGTAATCGAGACCCATTAAAACTAAAATGCACGTAAATAAACACACTTTAAGTGTCTCGTTACGCACATTACACTTTAAAGTGTCGCAAACGCTAAAAGCGATGTAGCTCATCTATTCGTCAATATAATCGTAGCAAAATACATATTTGAAGTTAAATTAAAGCGAGCTAAATTTCGTATTCCTGGAAAGCACCTCCTCCGTAACAAAGTGGCATTCGCAAACATTGCCAATTCAATCGGTAGCAGACAACGCTTCTTCGGAAGAACGAAAATAGAGGGACTTGTATTGTGCGGAGTCGATGCGAAAAGGTGATTAAGCCCGCTCGAGCTTTTTCGAGTCCCTGCCGTGCATCCGAAGCATCCAGCGGCGCAGAGAATTGAAAAATGTAATATGCTCTTCGCGCTAGCCCAACGTGTTATAAACGAACATGTAAGCGTGCGGTACATGTGCGTAAATTTATTCAATAAAATCACATCATCGATTCCGGAAGTTTGATGTCAAAACTTTCTATATACATCAAAGAGGCGAAATTTCACGCGGAGAAGTTTCGTGCGCGGAAAAAAAGAAACATCGAATCGCGTTCGAAGTGTGAATTCTGAATCGATACTCTAATAAAGACTCGATAATTATTGACGTATTTCATAACAAACGAAGAGGTTTTTTTTATCATACATACGTCAGTTAATCCAAGAGAATTTGTAAATCATTAGAAATATTTTAAAAGCTCCCGATATAAAATATGACAATTTGCAAGTTAATCGCGGATCTGTTTCAACGCGATAATTGATCACGCCGATCGCCGAGAGACACATAAGCTCGAATCATGCTAAGGATAAAACGAGAATAATAATATAAACGCTTTTATTAATTGAATGCCACGGAGGAAAATGATCAATTTGACGTAAAAATAGCCGCGCGCGCATAAGTCTGACATTCGATCTTGTTATATACGCTGGTCAATTGGCTCCTGCATACGGTTTGGGTGTGGAAATCGTCTAGCGCACGGGTATACGCAGATCCTAATACGTGTCAGAAGTCCTTACAGAGCTAAATACGGCACAATGTGTGCGGCTATATAGGCAGGCCGTCTCTCTGTCTTTCTGTCTCTCTCTCTCTCTCTCTCTTTAGCCGCAGTTAGTGGTGTACAATGTTGTCTATTGTTTTCTCGCATGTGCGCGCGCGCACCCGTGCAACACACAAACGACGACCATGATCCCGTTATGATAAGCTCGCATGTACATATAAATGCGTAAGTGTCTGCAGGGCGGTTGCCGCTACTGCTGCTGCTGCTGCTGCTGCTGCTGCTGTTGGTTTGACTGATGGAAATGACCGCTAATAAATTTAAAGCTTATTATACGGGTTCCTCAATTCTTGCGTTCGTTGCGCGAGAGTTATATTACATTACCGATACTCGAAATCGAAAGAAAAGGATTATTTTTCGCCTGTTTCATTGTTGTCGATTCTTGAATATTAAATTGGCCGCTGCGTGAAATTGTTTTATCCCGTCGAACTTTGCAGGTACGATTATCGATGTATTCGTAGTACTGTCTCTCTCGAATCAAGAAATTACGGCATTTTAGGGCATCGACCATGGACTTTTTTTCTCCTCGTTTCGTCATTAAATTGCAGCTTAAATCTAATCACCGTGGAGAATTTTCGAAAAGAAAAAAAAGTCGGGCAAAAACTTTTCACGTCAAAAAGAGTTAAAGCTGCGGCGCGCGTGAACGCTGCGGTATATATACAAGATATATATTCATTAAATATTTGCTTTCTAAATCATAAAACTGGATACTTCACATATTCTAACATCGATTCGAGTAAAATTACGTATTCTAAGGTGTTCCGAGAGCGGCGGTGGCGGCAACGGCTCCTCGTACGAATCGATTCGCACCGACGGTCACGCTCGACGGAAAATTAGTTTCATACTTGATAATTATGATAATTCTCGACTATATACAGTACACACACACACACACGCGAACGAGCTGTGCCTCATGCCGCTTATATGGCAGTGTGTCTTTTCGAGCCTAATAATTTGATTTACTTTCACGTCTGTATAGCATGTACGTGTGAGTGTATGTTACACCGCCGATCGCGCACATCTCCGCTCGCGCGGCGCGTGTGACGAAAGCCCCCCGTATGTATAAACAGCCGTAGAGCTAGACACTGACATTTTTCTCCCTTGTAAGAAGGCAATAATAGCGTAATTATCGACTACTGGCTTGCGATGCACAATGTACTATACTAGGCGCATCGTCGCATGCACATTCCCGTGATGATGTCGAACATTAATCTGGAGCCGAGCCGCGCACGAAGCTCCTCGCGAGTGCCAAATGCATACAAGGTACGTCGTCGTCGTCGTCGTCGTCATCGCGAGCAGCATGAAAAATACGGAAAACAGTTAGGTCGACGCACGCGGATAGTAAATACGCGCGCCAAGTTGCTGCAGTTTATACAACGACTATTATATATTACGAGTGCGCGCGATAAATCAACAAAGAAAATTCCCGCGCGCGCGCGAGAGAGAGAGAGAGATGAGAGGCTGCTGCACCAGTATTGAGCTGAGAATCCCATAGACACGCTATATGGGAGCTTTTGCACGTGCACCACAGCTGGCAGTTGGCGCGCGATATATGTAATTTACGTGCGAGGATCGCGCGGAGAATCCCGAGCTCGACGATTTGGCAATCTCATTGGGAGCTCTCTCGCGCGCGCGCGATTTAGGTGGTTCATGCCGCGCGGACGCAATATAAATAGCACAACAACAACAGCAACGTACATCGCCGCGCGTACTCGATGAGCCGTAATATACGCGGCCGAGCAACTTGCCGCTCGCCTCCTGCCTATAACGTACTACTACTACTCTCCTAGCGCGAGACTTTCTCTCGGGTATAGGCACTGGCCGCGCCTACATTGTATGCAGCCTACTGCGACTGACGACGCGACCGAATGCAGAAAAACCGCGCGTCGCGACGTACGCCGTGCGCATCGAGCACCGTCGTCCGCGTTGGCCGGGGCGCGAACCAACGAAAATCTCCTCGATCGAGCCGATCGCGATCGACGCCGCCGGTAGTATAGATAGTAGCGGCTCTGGCCGATTATTATCGAGTCGAGTTGAGCGCGACCGCTCCGACAGAGTTTTTTCTTTTCGACTCGACGTACGCGGCCGTGACGTACGAGACGACCGGCGCTTCACTTTATATGCTCACTGCACTTTCCTGTATCGGACGTTTTCTTATAGGTATATCGATTTTTTTTCTTCGTTGACTCAGATTTTTGGAATTTCAATGTCACCGAGTATCATCGAGACACTCGAGACAAGATACCACAGAGATGGGTTGTCGATGCGAATAAAAAACATACCGATTTCGAGTTATCGCTACCGATAAACAACTCCTGCGATGCTCCAAATGACGATACAGCGTCGAGTATACATTTATAAATGAGTAAAATATACACTACGCTACATTGCATTATTGGAGTGCAACTATGCAGTATCACATACACGGAATGCAAAACTACATATTTTTCATCGTCCAATTTCACGTGTAATTACATTTCAAATGCGAATATCCGTTGGAAAGTGAAATTCTTACTTCGAATCAAAAGCATTGGTTTTGATGAAAGCCAAGACTATAGCCAATGATCGCGCGATTGCCATCAACTATGAACTCTCGTGGCGCCGGCGGAGAATCCACAACACAAAGGTGAATTTGGCACAGAATGGCTTTTTTCTTCAATTGACTTTGGTGCATTATCGATCGCGGCTCGCGAGAGCGCAAAATCGTGTATACGGCTCGGTAGATCCCTCCGAGTAAGTGCATCTGCACCGTGTCTGCACGTGTGTGTGTGTGTGTATACAAACAAGATCCATCGCGATGAGCAGCACGCGATTGTCGCCACGAATTTCATTTATTCGTGATGAGAAATGTGTGTTCTTTTTTTTTTTGTCGAGAAGGCGAAGAAGAGTGTGAATATTTTTTCGCAATACACGATTCGAAAGAGAGCTCTATGTTCGCATAGGCTAGTGGTATAAACAGTAGTTGCGCGCACGATTCGATGACTTTCATGTGTGTGTATTTATGTGTCGTTGAAGAGAGAGAGAGAAAGAGAGAAAAAAATTACAGGAACGGTATTATTATGCACGCTTTTTTTTTACAACAAAGAATTTTAAATCAAATTCCTCGAATATGCTTTTAAATAAAAGTTTCGAGTATAGTCAACCGGATAGATATAATCCGGTCGAAAAAAAGAAACATCGGAACCGCATCGAGGTAAAAGTTAAAATTTATATATTTAAATCGGTATTACTCTACTTTCAATTTTCCGATCTCGCGCGCGTGTATATATCATAGTGTATGCATCAATGTGTTGAGCGATTATCGGGTGTCTTATTAATTTATATATTTCCTAGTTGGATTATCGAAGGTTCCGATATGTGTGTGTGTGTGTGTGTGTGTGTGCAGGTAGCAGGTTGGGACTGTCGCGACTCCGATATATCCCATTCAGACATCAAGGGGCTACACTCACATAAAGCTATATCTACATATCCTGCACAAATGCACGTGTGCCCGCGCGCGAATTGCGTTGACTCGCTAGACTGCCTTTGCTGGAGCGCCAATTGCAACTTTGGCTCTTGGTGTTTTCTAAACTTTCTTCGCTGCCACCGCCGCCGCCGCCGCCGCCGCGTTACCGTCATTCGTGCCACAGCCGCAGCAGTAGACTAAGCAAGAATCTAAGCACTTGCACACGGGTGGAAAGAGGTCAGCCTTTTTTTTGCTGCTGCTGCTGCACTGACGACTACTGCACCGACCACCGTCGATTTATACACAACGTGCACACTATATCTATATGTATTTACGATTTATATAATGTTATCTTCTTGGCATCGGATGTACGTTCGGTGTGCAGGGGACCCGCTTATATTGACACGCTTTCAACGAGATAACGTGACTGCTTAACATACGAAATTCAATTGGACGTGAATTGGGGAATGTCGGATTTTAGTACGTATACGAACTAAAACAAAACAAAAATTGCGCGAAAAACTGTCGCAGCCGACATATTATAAACCTACGTCACCCAGAGTCGATGCAACGCATATTCTGCATTTTCGTAGCACATACACAATTCGAGTAATTATTTCGAAAAATGCGTGGAAAAAGAAAATTTCGTGAGAATGCGAGCGGTTGCAGTGCGCCGCACACCGATTCTCCAGATTTTTAAAGGCTCTGCGCCGCAAATACATATAACTGGATCCCGCGAAACAGGACAGTGACCAAACTAGCCTTTCTCGAGCGATCACATAATTTGTCCCGCGACCCAAGCTACTTTGTACATGTTGCAGAAAAAAAAGCAAAACAAACAACACATGGAATTCGATTTAGAGTCACTTTTATCATTTTCAAGATACTTTTTGATAATTATATCATTTTTTGGTACAGTAAAAAACAAGTAGATGAAATTACAATTTTTTCTCAACGCGAGGCATGAATATTCATTAGACTACAGGTGCAAATACTTGATAAACATTTCAAACGTGAATAAAATATACATTATTCAAACACCATGGAGTGCAAACAAAGTTTATTTTATACAACTTATTAATAAATTATACTTGCGCATGAGCATTTGAAGTGAACGTTATGATGATTTTATTTCGCGCCGAGTGCGCAAGCACCAACAGCTAATTAATGGTCTGAAAATGAACCTAGACAAGTCGATAATTGTGCAATTTTATATACACATATAAAGTCAAATTAATTTACGGTGGATCTTCTCTTGCGAGTAATTGCAAAAATAAGCTTAAATTAAACGTACTCGAGCGAAAAGTGCATCATTTGTTATGCACTGCACACTCGTGTGCGTTTATATATTACATAAAACCAATATTGGTTTTTTAATTTCATCGATTATTTAACCATACGTAGGAGTGGTTCCATTTTTCATTGTGTGCACATGCGATTATTTTTAAAACGCTTCGAGAAGAATTCACCTTTCGTTCCGCGCCGAGTTCCGGTTTCGCAGAAACTGTCACACGCGAGGCAGCACTTGAAAATCGGAAAAGGAAATAAACGATCGCTAGGCTGTGTCTGTGTGTGTGTGTGTGTGTGTGTGTGTGTGTGTGTGTGTGTGTGTGTGTGTATGTGTGTCTGTGTCTACGTATGTGAGTGTGTGCCGAGGGGGGTCCCGACCGTAAATACGACTCGAGATATCGATCAGATTGCACGACTTTCTTTCAACGTGATTATCTGCAAAAATACGGGCTATAATGCGCTGTAATGAGTTCAGCGAAGGGACCATGCCTCTGTGTCTGTGTCTGCTTTATGTGTGTTGGTAACGAATCTCTTTGGTGACGAGCCGCTATCTGATCATGGCCTTATAATTATAAATCGATTATTGCACCGACGCAATTTTCGGTAAAGTGTCCGCTGTAGGTATGATTTTAAATCGGATATTTCGACATATCCCCATTTTCGAATTGAGGTCATTCATTTTTATATACATACGGCGGGATACAAGACGACGGTATAAGATTCGATCTGACTGTTGACAATCAAAAAGCTTCTGTTTGGACGTATCTTGGAAAATGAGTATTGGCATAAGCAATTTCCTCTTCCGTGTTTCGCAAAACTGTCCAACAGAGTCATAGACCCTGATAAAAATCTTCAACATTCATTTTGTTTTGATGATCACCAAAAAATGGCCATTGAAAATATTTTAAAATACACTACTATGAATTCACTTTTTCTATTATAATTGTGTTGGAAATATTAAACGTGCTTTAAATTACTAGAAAAAGACATTTTAATTGGTTCAAAAAACTTAGATCAGTATTCACCCACTTTAAATACGATAATACTACTTCAAGTCTCCACCACTAGATGGCGAGCAATTTCATCTATAAATCTGCAAGTAGCAAAGTGGAAATAATTGTATAAGTCAAAGTACGATTTTGACTCACCCAATTGCATGGTCTCAACAAATTTGATCCTTGAACGAAGACTAGCTATAAATGTTAAGTACATCCACCTACCAAGGAAATTCATTTGTATGAAATCAGCAGCACACGCAGCTGGGGAATGTTATTATACAGTCTTATCTATTTTTAATAATTCACAAGGTAATATCCAAGTCAATGTGCACACATTGCGCACCGTTGAAAATGTAAATGAATCTGCTTTGACTTGAATTTGCCGATAATTTATTATTGGCCTTTGTCGAGTTCCGCGTGGCATGCACAATTTTACGATAGTCATCTAATTATGAAGCAAGTTGGCACACGGGTGCCCCCAGAAATCGACTGTCAAGTGGTGCGCCAGCTGAGCTGCTTTTACATAAATCAGTTTCTCATAGCTTTTATGTTTCCAAAGCAAAATCATAATCCGAGAAAATCGCGTATAATAGCAAAAAGTCAGTCAATAAATTGCGGAAAACATTCCAATTATAAAAGTATATAGATCTTATCGGGGAGGTAGCAATTGTCTCGCAGCCTCGGCGCTCTGTTTTTCATTTTCTTTCTTGTGCTGGCTCGCGTTTATTAACGCAAGTTTATAAATTTGTGTAACTCTGCACCGACTTCATCGGGTGCTGCGCACACATAATGCGTGCGTATTTTTGATAAGATACGATTGCAGCGGCTTATCAGGTCGGGCCCCTCCCCCTCTCCCTTGACCGAAAGTTATGTCACCCCGCGTTGTCGCGCGCGCGTCATAATGATTTACATAAGGCCCCGCGCACTGCACAGGAGCAACAGCAGCAGCAGCTGAGGACAACATGTCTCTTGGCTGCACACCTATTATTATATTATGCCAAAGAGTAAACGGCCGAGTATGAAATATCTTTTCATTGCTGCCCACGCAACGAGCTGCAGTGCAGTATATGTAAGCCGATAGATAAGCCCGCCGAGATAACAATGTGTATGTCCAAGCTCGCGCCCGCGCCCGCCAATACTATAAGACACCACCGCCGCCGTCGCGCTGCGCGGACATTTACAAGTACACGCATTTATATTTATACGGGGAAGTGTGAGGTAATTCGCGGGGCCGATCGCGCGGACTGGACCACGACCCATATGCGTGCTTTATGCCTATGAGACTTTTCTTCTCTGACGTATACATAAACACACACACACACACACACACACATACATACTTGGTGCACCGTAACGAAATCGACGACGTTTGTTTCTGCACTGTACGTGTGTGGCTGTGCACATGTGTCGAGAGAAATCGGTCATTATGAGTCAGCGATCTCGCGCTAGCCGTATGATCGATGGGCGTGGTCATTCGATATCACGTCGCGGCGAGAGAGGAAAATTATCAATTGTGTGTATCGAGGGCCCGTATAGGCCATTTCGCCAAAGTACATTTTACACATAACTGTATACGCACATTATTTAGCTTAGTCGCGCGCGCGCATTATCTGGTGCTGCCTGGTGTGCGAGAGCTGCATTGTCACACAGGCCACAGCTTACGCGCGCGATACACGCAGCCGAGGAAGAAAGGAAGTTGAAATTCTTTGACATTAACATTTCATATATGGAAAAGCTGACGTCGATCGATCGATGCGCGTGACTCATTTCATTGTTTCCAGCGCGATATATGGTTTTTTTGAGCGACGACCTTTGCGCGTGACGTAATATTTTCCAGCGAGCTAGGGTTTATGCTTTTAGACGCAAAAATAGGTATGGCGAGTTTTGAGCTTTCGCCCTTTTTCGCAAATTTGCGAGTAGATAGGCGACGATGGTGATTTTCTATTGTAATGTCGAGCAGTGCTCTTCGTCAAGATATTATAATGCCTTCTCAAGTCGCATAAAAAGCAGCCCTTGTTGGGGAAAAACCGGTTAGCATAGTGCTCGTTCATAAACGTCTCGTATACGTCGCGTGCAAATTTTCGACCACCTTGCAGTTGTCGACTCTGGAACAAATCGTCCACCATAAGCACGTCGTTATAATCTTCGATTTTTTGCCACGGCCGTTACGGGCAGCCGTACAGTCGTTATACAGTTTACATAGGCGCTGCGCAGCGCTATTTTATCACAATGATTCGTTGCTTGTATTATGCACCATGACTATGATGACTTACCTGCGTACAGCGCACGGCGCACCGGTCGCGTGTACACACATACACGCGCGTATTCGCAGTTTGCACAGTTATAAATCATATTCCGAGCGCGCGCCGTGAAGTACAATATGCAATTGCCGGGTCGTTGCGGATTTCGATGCTTGAAAATCGCACAATAAAACGCGTGAAGAATTTACGATTCTTAAACTCGCGAGAGAGATACGTCAGTCAAGTCGGCTCGGACGGAAATCAAGAAATGCGCGCCCGAGAAAATTCTTGAACTATCTCTCACGGATTTCAGATGTGGAACGTTGTGGAGTGTGGTAATAATATTTCTTAATTTTCCATCGGTAGTTTATTATCGAGCCAACCAAAATAATATCGACGCATTCATTATAATTGAGCACCCGCGCGTGTTGGTTGCCCCATCGTAACGATTTTCCACCTTTTTTTTCACGATAAGCCGTAAATACGAAGTTATTTCTTCGCAATTATAGGTGTCCCACAGTCCTTTTATACGAGTGTCAATTTTTATGACCAAAACCAATGGACAAAGTATAAATCGCACAAGATTCACAGTTATGATTTTTATTATTACCGCCGCACACAATTCGATTTTTCCAAGTGTATACTATTAAATACACAACATCTAATTCGAAGTTTGCAATATGCGTTTTGAGTCATAAAAATGTCTACTGCCTCATCGATCCTACCGTTAAAAAATCATCGATATATTAATTTTTGACGTTTTTAAAGAGCTGCTAGTATCATAAAAAGTTAAACATAAATAGTTAAATATCTGGAAAAAAATTAATTAAATCTATACGGGTTGCGCAGGGTGGACGTAATTAATTGTTTAATTATACGGCATTATGTGTATAGCAAATCTTAAATTATCTTGCACGTAAAGTGTTGCAGCAGCAGCAGATAATCAATATCGAATTTTATGGATAATCAATTTAGCTCTCACGTCAGATCGGGATTTTTTTCGTGCGTTCGGGCTATTCGCAGGCTGTTTCGTTTGCCTCATTTAGCCATGCGCAAAACAATTAGCTCCGCGCGCGCGACCATCAAGACAATAAAACATTTAATACTTGCATAATAGCGACAACGTTTGCGGCGAAAAGTTGAAAATTTCTTCGGTCCAGCAGCGGCCGCGCACACAAAGAGGCAAACAACGGCAATCCAAAGTACCTATATACACATATACACACAGACAAAAGCAAAGCCACACGAGAGCAGCCGCGCGCGCATTGATTATTGCATTTTTCTAACGCTCTTGTATATACGGAGATCATTGCGCAATGCACCTCCCCGCGAGATTGGTCCTTCTGCACTTACTGCATGCATTCACACGATCACGTCCTCTCTAACACGTATGCAGCGCATTCAATCTAGCCTGGAAGTAATTACTTTTTCCAGCTGGGCAAAAGCGACAACTTTAATCGCCGCCCAATTACACACACACACACACATACACACACATACACATATTCGTTCGTTTCTCTTTTGTCGATAAACTTTGATGCCGAAGTTACTGGTATACATGCTCGCGCTGCACCGTGTCGATTTATTGTGTACTCGTCGAAGGAAGATACGAATTAAATTTTATTATTATATTATGCGACGCGCTTACGTCAGTCGGGATACATTTTTTATTTTCCCCAAAGGATCGAGCACTCGAGCAGCTTTAGCGGTAGCAGTGATTAGAACCTTTTCGCGAGAGGCACCTTCGTGATTCGATTTTCTTTCATCTTCAATGTTACACCGTCATTTCAATTCGTTATGAGTATTTCAAGTACAGGCCCGCGTGGATTTTTTATACTCGAGCAGCAGCTGCTGGTGGCGCTTAAATACAAACATTTCAGCGAGTCATTACGGTTTCGCTCTTAAACACTTATCGTCTAGAGCACTCGTGTGTATAGGATTTGTATGGCTTTATATATGTGTTTACCTACATATACACATGATACATGTCGTGTTTACTTCGATGATAATTGATTCTGTGCAGCTGCATTTATACACTGTTTTCGTATCCTTTATTTTTCTCAGCCAGCCACACTTGAACTCCGACGAAGAGTATTCGGATGTATCACGCGAAAAAGAAAAGCTTTTTTAAAAAAGAAAATTAGCATCTGCACTTATACTTTTATATACAGCTTTATACTTTCACCTTTTCGACTTAAACTATTCTGCAATTTTTTTCTCCGTTCTTCACACAGAGCTCTCCGTTCTACTTTAACGATTTATCTTTTGAATAAACCGGAAGATGAATCTCAGCGGCACGATTTTCCTTTTTTTTTTACCTTTGCTCTTTTATATATGCACGGTACAACTATTCAAAACGAACGCGAATCCCGTTTATAAATGCATTTCTGTACGTATGCAGAATAGTTAAGCGGTGTATTAATACGCTTTGGGACCATGTAAAACAGACAAGCTGATTAGATTGAAAGTTATTGTAGCCGACTCGGACAATGCAGCACTTCACCATTCTCGTGTAACGTGTATTCTCGAGGAAATGTAGCAGACGTTGAGATTCCGTGTTTGCAGACAGAAAGTCGTAATGTCGCGCTGTCTTTATTATCGATTATTTTTACAGAGATAAAAAAAATATCGCTCGTAATTACTGTTTTGAAAACGCTACAAATATTTCGTGTCCCGCGCGACGATTTCATTGCCCCATGAATCGGCGGCAATTTCGTAAATCAGCGAGAAAAAACTTCCTTATTTAAAACCACGTTTTATACCTACTTGTTCACTCGGCGGCTATGTCAGTCGAGTTAAACTTGTTGTATACATCGCGCCGCACCTGACACGTATGCCCGCAAATCAATCAGTCAAATTTGGCTCGAAAGAAAAAAAAATGAAAGAAAAACAACACGAGCTTTTCTCATGGGTCTTAGTATCGTTTAGCTTCTAAATGTTTCGCTTTTATCGTGCCTGTGAAATGGGATATTTCGCACCTTCTTGTAACACGGCGCACGGGTATAAATGGTGTAAATGAATTTCTTCGAGTTCGTATAATCGCGGCTCTGCCGGAAACCCCAGAGCGAATTTATTTAAAGATCACTTAGCAGCTGATTTGAGGTTTTAAGTGTTAACCTAACACGATTGGTCATTTAGAAAGTTTGAGATGCGCTTATTCAAATTACTTGGAATCTCGTATGCTTGGTGCCTGTTCAGTAATGGTACATGTAACGAAATGTAATAGTATAGTACCCCAAAGAATTACTTAACCGGGACTTATTTAGTAAAATTTATTTGTTTCGGCGTGGGTATGTACCATAAATTATCCTTCAAAATTATTTGCTTTATTCATCGCTAAACGCAAGTATATTATTCTCAGAGTTATAATCGAGACTGACATTTAGAAATAGAAAAAAGTAATTGTTTTATTCTATTGCCACATTGCTATAAGTCAATATGTTTATGAGTAATTTAATAAATTATAATTAATTTGAACGTCTTTCAGTATTTTCAAATTGGTAAGAAAATTACGGAAAGTTTATTGTAAATTATTCTTATTCGTAAAATTCAACTATAATTACATTTGCTATATAGTATAATGACCAATTATAGAAAATCATTAGTATGAGAGTCATTGTTAAAATGAATGCAGTAAAAAGTTTATAGCTTTTCATATATTATTATTTTTAATATCATCTTCTGAATATAGTATTATATTAATCAAATGAGAATATTAATAATCCGGATTACATAAGCTATAATAAATTTTGTACATATTATAAAAAATAAATAGAAAAATATTTAACAAAATTTAGTTTAACCTTGAACTCTGTACATTCTTATACTTTTATAGTATATAGTTCTTTAAAAAAAGAATGTGAAAATTTTATATGAGTCTACTTCCGAGTCGTTTTATGGACTAAAAATAAAAACTGCCTTCGAAATAAATATGAAGTAAAAATTAAAAAATACTTTGGAAGCGAAATAAAAAATGAAATAAATGGTTGGAATAGCCCAATAATTCGTGCAATGTGACGGAATTGTAAAATCTCAGAAAATCTAGCATGACTATTCAAATTTCTACGATCATGTTTTATTTTTACGGAGTAAGTCAGTATTAAAAATTGTGGGTGCAGTGGCAAATAAAATAATTCCTTCATGGACCTGACGATTAATATCTCTTAATTAGACTTTTCATCCAATTTACGTACTGAGCATTACAAAGACACTCTAGATAGGTGAATGACTTTGTATCCGTATTATAGGCGCGTGTGTATGTAATGCAATGCGTATTATAGATAATTTTGGATTTTTCCGCGGCAAATGCGCGCGTGCCCGTATTGGGTAGCGCGCACGTGGCGATTGCAAGGATTTAAATTTTTTGAATCGATTATCGCAACACAACAGCCATTAATTCTAATTTATTTCGCAGGATACTTACTAAATTCGATAGATAATGATTCCGGCACACTTTTCACAACATTATGTGTACGTATAATAACGCGTGTAATTATTCGCAATGCGCGCGCGCACCGAGTTCTGTATATCGTTTCTTTTATTCTTATATCTTTATCGGGTGGTATTTATTTATTATGCTATCGACGCAAGCGCGGCGAAAACGAAAATTGTTAGCTCGCACGCGCCCAGGCAGGGAAGTCGATTTCTCCAATATTGTCAAAAAAATGTCTTTGCGTTCCTCCGCTGTGGAATTTGCGCCCGCAAGTGTCCCGAAGATATGCACACACGTGCGCTTACGTATAAAAGTATCATTTTCAATCACATCCTCGTCCACTCGTGATACGTATTTATATTATATTTATTCATAAATGAAATCGCTGTGGCGCTCGCACGGTTCATTGGGCACACGGGAACTCCGTATATACTCGGTCAAGTTGGATACCTGCATAAACATACTTATCCGGGTCCGTATATATGTGTGTGTGGAGTGTGTGTAAACAGATAATTTTAAATTCGATGATCGCGTGCGTTTTAATCATCAAAAATCGTTGGTAGTAGCCAAAGGCCGGGGGGGAAAAGGCCCGCAATTTATGGGTGTGACTGCCGTGCGAGTGTACGTATGTACGTGTTAAATTATTATAATTTTCCGAGTATTTATATTATAGTTAACGCGTATGTTCTACATGCTCGAGTACAAATGCGTCGCCGCGATAATACGAATCGAGCCATATACTTTCGCTTTTCTCTCTCTCGCTCTCGAGTGGCCGCGCGAGCGCACATATGAATTTACGTGCGTACGTATGAAGTAGACACCCTGTCCTGGCGAGAAATCGATCTGGCGGTGATATCGAGAGAGCCGCGTGCGACATTAACGAAAGCAATCGTCGAGCCGAATGTTTACAATGCGCGAGCACAATCGAAATTTTCGAGAAACTGACGTGGGCTACATCCCGAAAGGACCTTAATTGAAACATTGCAACTCAAGTGATCGGTAGCTCATGTGTGTTCAGCCAACTTCGGGGTACAAAACTGACGTAAAACTTCACAGAAAATTAATGAATATTGTTCATACATTATACACGTACGTCCCATTTTCATTTTCACATGGTCCATCAAGTACCGCTCTTTGATGAGTAAAAGGTTGAAGCTATCACTGTTAATTTTTTATTAAATTTTATGCGAAGAGTTTTTAATGATTATGAAGTATGTGGATGGTATGGCGCATTGGTCGAACTATATTGAACAATTTGAAGAGAGTGCATGAGTTTTAAAATTACGCGAGGTAAAACGTACGCTGCGCACCTTTGATTCATGAAAGGGGTATTAGCAAAGCAAAAATAAAAAAAACAATCAAAACATTGTCAGTAATTCGAAAATAGTGAACTATTCAATAATGTACTTGGTAGCTATTTTCTCTCGTTATTAAGCTGAGCGCAGCGAAGTCGTATCATGGCCATTTCGCCTAATTTTCGTGTGTTCGTGGTCATACGATAACTTTAAATCTTTTTATACAATCGCTTCGAAATTTTAGGTGTATATTCTTTGGGACTAGACGCGTTACTGATTAGTTTTTTGTATGCAAAAAGTGCATTCTTATGCAAACTTATGCACTTTTTATGCATTTTTTCGAAATTTGATCATTTTTTGTCTATTTTTTATATATTGATACGGGTTGATAAAAAAAAAATTAAAGATAAAATAAAAATAAATAAAAATAAAAATAAAATTGTTTTTTGCGATCGGTAAAATACAATTTACCTTTTGATTATTTCAAAAAATTATATAATTTCATGGGTTTTTAAAGAAAATGATCACGTTCATCTAACTTCGCTCAGCTTTGTGCAACGAACGTTGCCACTAGT
>CACVKI010144640.1:8828-21396 GCA_902732785.1 Trichogramma evanescens
CTCGATGTGATCAGTAATACCACACATACAAAGCAAAATAAAAAGTTGCACGCAACTGCCACTGCGTCGCGCACAACGCCGTGCGAGCCTCATTCCTTTTTTGTGTGTCGGTGAAACCACACGTATGAGCAAGTACGCGAGTTAACCTCCACAGTGCGAGTGATTCTATTTTACGTAGAGAAAAACATCGTCGAGGAACATCGTTCAACTTCAACTTCACGAGTTGCGGAGCAGCATCGTATGAAGAGGAAACAAAAATCAGCAGTGAGTCGTGGCGTCGATCGACACCTGCATATATCGTGCATAGTTCCACGTCTCGGTGTTGCAGCAGAGTTCATGTTTGTGAGTGTTCTTGGTGTTATGTATGTGTGTTAGTGATGGTGATAATGACCAAAGGCTACACATACTCTAAGAGCACAAGGCTTCGTTATTTATGAGGTGTGCGAGTTATACCCTCGCCCTTGAAGAAGCCATGCCCGGTGACGGCGAGAGGTTATATTACCTCTCGCAGCGTATGTTGCTATTTTTACATACGCATCTCGTACGAGATATTTTTCGTCACCACGTCGTCCAGCGGCCCTTGCCCGACGACACGTATATTTCATATACGAAAATTCGATGCATCGCACAGGCTCTAACCTGGCGATACGTACGACTCTAATCGTACGTGAGCATCACGCATTGCGCAGGTTATAACCTGTCAACGCTGTACATTTGATGTACACGCATAACAATGCATCGTGCAGGCACTAACCTGACGATTAGTATGACCTATTCATACGTAAGCATTTCGAGTTGCCTCGCAACTCTGTATATTTATAATATACGTAAAATTCGATGCATCGCACAGGCTCTAACCTGGCGATACGTACGACTCTAATCGTACGTGAGCATCTTACGCATTGTGCAGGCACTAACCTGTCAATGCTGTACATTTGATGTACACACATAATAATGTATCGCGCGGGCACTAACCTGGCGATTCGTATGACCCATTCATACGTGAGCATTTCAAGTTGTCTCGCAACTTTGTATATTTATAATATACGTCATCATCGATGCATCGCTCAGGCTCTATCCTAGCGATACGTATGACCTATTCATGCGTGAGCATCTTACGCATGGCGTAGGCACTAACCTTGCAATGCTGTACATTTGATGTACACAAACAATAACGCATCGCACAGGCACTAACCTGGCAATGCTATACATGTGATGTATGCTAATAATTACAAATCGCGCAGGCACTAACTTGGTGATTCGTATAATATACATATTATACGTGAGCATTTGCGAATCGTTTCGCAACTTCGTATATTTTATAATATACGACAACACCGATCTATCGCACAGGCTCTATCCGGGCGATACGTAGGACGTATTCACACGTGAGCATCTCACACATCGCAGGGGCTATGCCCTAGCTTTGTTACACATTTATAATGTACGCAATGTCTATCGACAGCTTTGCATCGCACAGGTACTAGCCTGATGATACGTTCAACACACGTTATACGTGTATAGTCCAAGTTGCACAGGCCCTATCCTGGCAACTTCGTATATTTTTATAAATATATTTAATCATCAGTGCATCGCACAGGCACTAACCTGACGATGCGTACAACATATTTTGTACATGAATGATCGCAAGTTGCACAGGCCCTATCCTGGCAACTTTGTATATTTTTTACAAATATACTTAAACATCAGGGTATCGCACAGTAATTAACCTGGCGATGCATTCAATACATGTTATACGTGAATTATCACAAGTTGCACAGGCCCTATCCTGGCAACTTCGTATATTTTTATAAATATTCTTATACATCAATGTATCGCGCAGACTGCAATCTGTCGATACGTATGACTGTAATAGTACGTGAGCATCTCACGCATTACACAGACTAGTTCGCGGTGTGCACGTGGATGAAGAGGATAACAGCGCTGGAGTCGAGTTCAACATATGCGCTTATGGAAATGACTTCCAAGTACGCCAGCGGAGCTCACCGTACTAAATTTCTCCTGATAAGTAATAACAGGAGGAATGCTTCCAAGGTGGGGGCGCCTCGGTGGACGTACAGGGTCAATATCCTGACAATATTGAACATTTGATGTACACAAATGATGCATCACACAGGCTCTTACCTGGCGATGCCTGTAACGCATGTTATACCTGAGCATTTGTAAGTGGCGCAGGGCATCCTTGCAAATTCATATATATTTTTCGATTATATATACGTAAGTACTGACGCTTCACACAGGCTCTAACCTGGTGATAAGTATGAACCTTTCATGCGTGAGTAACTTACACATTGCACAGGCTACATGCTGACAAGGCTGTATATTGAAGGTACAGAAGCAATGTTTGTTGAACATAAAGCATCGCAAGTGCGTTTATAAGTTGCACAGGACATCCGCGCAACTTCGTATATTTTATAATATACACAAATAATGAATGAATCGTACAGGTCCTATCCTGGCGATCAGTACGATCATATGTGGGTATCTCGTGCATCGTACAGGTTCTACTGGCAATGCTGTATATTTAATGTTATACGTGAATAATGTTTTATGAACATCGCTTCATCGTTCGCGAGCTAACCTAACGATACGCATAATACTTGCATGGCCTTACCATGAAGGGCCATTTTAGGCATTGTACAAGCCCTATTTTGGGGAGTTAATACAGTTTATATGCATAAACATTATTGCATAGCGGAGGTACTAACCTGGCGATTATATACATCAATATTGATGCGTCGCATGGGTTCTAACCTATCGACATGTATTATCTGGTGAAGTTTTTATGCATTACGCAGGCCCTAGCCTGTCAATGTCATATGGACAAAATAGGGATGTCACATAGGCACTAACTTAGTGACACGAAAGATCCTTACAGATCGTCCAGGCACTATCTTGGCGATGCGCAGATATGCAATAAAGATGAACATAGAGATGTGTCAATTATGTCATATCTCAAGAAGTGCGAGCGATGTACGTTAACGTTGATGTAACGTACAGGCTCTAACCTGATAATGCAGATTCCTGAAGAAACCTTGAATATTCAAGAATGTAAGTAAGCATTGATAGATTGCTCCACTCTGAAGATATGTATCTCTTATTTAAGGAAAGCATTGCGCACAGGGCGCAGAATGTACATCCTGCTAAGATTTTTATCTAATATTTTTGAATATTTAAGTATCGCTCAGGCACTAACCTGGCGACACGCATATGTGTTATACATTGACACTTCTGCCTTAAGCAGAACCCTAATCTGGCGACACGTAAGTCGGTTATAATATACATAAGTGTTTCAGTCACTGCAATAATTCTACTGAAGGAATAAAGATTCCTTTTTAACTCAGCTGTACTCTACGGGTACTCTAGGAGCTGTGTGCCCGCAGAATTGATTGAGTTTTTACGAGCACTATGATTGCTGAGCTTTAAAGATGGGGGCTATATCTGAAGGTAACCCTGCAGCAGAATAATCGTAAATTTTCGATACTTCAAATTGTAATAATTATCACGGGAGACCTGTGAATTTCAAAAGATTCAGCGAATCTACAGAATTTATTATCTTGAATAAGCCTGAATACTGGCTGTCAGAAGAATTTAATGCTTTGATTTGATCAAAGCTTTACAAGCTACTTGTTATATTTTGGACTTAAAAGCAGCATCTTACAATTTTTAAAAATTGCTGAAGACTTAAGTTTTAATTAAATAATTTAGTTATTCTAATCACAATTTTCGTCGATGATATTCACTGATTCTAAGGTCAGCAGAAGAATGATCGAAAACACACAGCTTGACCATCAACCTATAGCGAAACTCTGGTTTATGCTCATTGACAACAGCGTAGAAATTCTTTCGCCGTGATGCGTGATGTACTTCTCCTTCGCTAAATATCATCACAGATAAAAAAAAAAAAAAAAAGGTGCCTTGACTTACGCTCAAAGGATTTGTATTAAATATAATTGGCCTTCTGCTTGTTGTGGCAATCATTAGTCCGGGTTTTTTCAACAAAGTTGTTGGATAATTCTTAGATAGACTGAGTTTATCTTAAGATTAATGTCGAAGAGTTGAATTCTTATTTTCAATTTCTTAACATGGCCAAAGAAATTCAGGTGTTTACACGTTAATGTATTCAAGATCGGATTCGAGCGTTTGCATTTGCAAAAACTATTAAATGAAGTTAAGAATTGACATTTTTCGTCGAGAATGCTTCATAACCGATGCTACTTCTGCTATCTCTATTACGAGAATAGGAAAGATGCGGTATCACCTTTTTTGACAATATTTCGAAATTATAAAAAATAAAATAAAATAATTATTGATCGAAGAATTAATTCAATAACTACACCAGTTAAGGCTGTGTCTAAGTAACTTGTAGACATCTGTAGGTCTTGACTAAAGGTGAGGCTGTGCCTAGTCAGTTTTTTAAAGTTAATTTTTAAACTTTGACAGCAAATTCGGAAAGATCTGAATTTACCAGTCATGATAATTATAATAATAATATTAGCATAATTTTAATAATGCAATGGACAAAAGATACATAAGATCTTTGTCGTCATACACTCGCACTCGCCGTAGATAGCTTTAAACAGCTACTATTTGATCTCTGAAGGAGGAGGCGCGAAGTATTAATTGTATAATCGAACGAACTCCACGAGTGAAGTTCGATTCAGATTATACGAGCGCTTCCTCCAAAGAGATCAGAGTCCCACCCCGTTATTCACTCCCATATCTTTTATGATATGAAAAGATATTCCCAAACTTATATCTACGGCTCAACTTTGAATGAATGAGGCTCGCACGGCGTTGTGCGCGACGCAGTGGCAGTTGCGTGCAACTTTTTATTTTGCTTTGTATGTGTGGTATTACTGATCACATCGAGGGTACTATCATTTGATCTCTTTGGAGGAGGCGCTCGTATAATCTGAATCGAACTTCACTCGTGGAGTTCGTTCGATTATACAATTATAAAGTTAAGACACTATATTGTGATATCAATAAATAACCATAGTTGAACACTAATTCAGTGCAAAATTTTTTCAGTGTATGTGTACACGCGTAAGCAAGTGTACGCACACACGGGCCAACTCACGAGTATAGGAAGCGACGACACATGTAATCAGCATACACGCTTGTACTAGATGACAGCACATATGAAGACTGGCCCGCGGTAATGTATAGCAAGTTTCGGATATGATCAACATAAGAACTATTCGAGTTCGATATCCAACCCTCCCAATTCAATAATAAGATCGAGCTGTCGACTTTTAATTTTTTTTTCAACCCTTCGCGGAGGGGGCTCTGAGGAGGTGGATAAGTTTGGTATGTTCAATGTTAAGATCGACCTGTCGGTTTTTAATTTTTTTTTTCAACCCTTCGTGGAGGGTGCTCTAAGGGTGGGTCGGGTGTACCATGGGAAGCAGCGCGGTGTGTCAGGTCCGCGAGTGTGCCAGGTCCGCAGGTGTGCCAGGTCCTGTATAGCTCCCCAACTAGTGTAATATACTATCAACTAAGGTGCCAAAAAAATGAAAAAAAAGAACTATAGTTAAGGGTTACTTGCAGATAAGATTTATTTAAATAGGTTTTGTAAGGACATCCGAGCAGTGTTGGCGTTGTCGTCCAGGGTGGTTTTTCACGTGGAAGCCTTTCTTTCGCCACCGTGTACTCGTTAATAATTGAATTGAATTTAAGAAAACCCATTTTTAAATTGCATAACTTTATTTTCCTTGTCATTTTAATTATTATTTTGTTACGCGTTTGCTCGACGGCGGGTATAAAACAATCGCATTGACTGTTATTATTTGTGCGTTTCCGCTGTCGTTATACGAGTAATTACACTGACGGCTTTTGCGATTAAAAAAGGTGTTATAATTTGAATTCGAGTACATGGATATATTTCGCGTAGGCTTGCTTTGCTGAGGTTGCATATTCAGTCTCCATTATTCGTTATTCGTTTATAAGAAAACGGTTTTTCTAGTAAATGAGTGTAGGGGAAACCGGCATATGAATTACTATTTGTATTCGTTTGGATACGCTCGACTTTGTTTATCATAGTATCGATGTTTCCCGCAACATTCTCATAGTGCAATGTATTTTTTTTGGAAATTTTTTTTTTTTGCAATAATAAATTCATAGTTATATTAAAATATCAAACCAAAAAATGCAAAACAAAAAAAATAAAATACTAATATGTCAGAGCCACTGCTAGTCTCTATTCCCGTTCGCACTCTCAAGGCTATAAAATATATATTATTTTGAAAATATTAATAATATAATATACTTAGCATATGTTATTGCCCATATGTAAGCTATCGAGATGCTTGGACTTCCGTTCTGGTTGACGCCTCTGTTGTTGATTCTGGTTGGTGCTCAAGTTCACTTCTTGAAATTCACTTTTTCCCTTCACTGTTAATTTATTTTAATTTTGGGTTGGGAAACAGTAGATTTTCTTACAACGGGGTGAAATGAATTTTCACCCGTGTAAGAAATAGTAATTTTTTCCATCCCCGCGCAAAAGTTTTCATAAAATTATCCAAATAAATTCAAAATAAGAAAATGAATTCAAGATTTCAATGCACATAAGGACTTGCATTTGTTTTTTCTTTCGCATCGAGGTCTTGATTTGCCGTTGGATTGTGCAGAAAACAAAGCGGTTATGGTTATTATTGACTTTTACATAAAATTAGTTACATGTGCTGCGAATTCTTTTTCTTCACTTTTAGCATTGTGAACGTAGCGAGTCATACTAAATTTCAAAATACGACTCTGTAATTAAGCTTCGAATTTTGATGCTCGCCCCGACATTAGCATCAATAACATTAATATAAAAAATAGTTTTTCATTTTGACTTGTGTGTATAACAAGCTACAAACAACATTCTTTCTCGTCCATAGACATACCATCATGCGCGAATGATATTTCAGGACTCTGCATAATTTTTACCACGTAATTAGTATAACTTCTCTACGTATTGATGTGTCTCCGACAAGTTGTAGGCTGATTAATACGGACGATAAAATTATAAATATTACGTTGCTAGGCTGAGCTGGCCATAGCAACCGCTGCATCTGTCGGACACGAAGTGGGCAAAAGTACTTCTTTTTCTAGGCTACGCGTACGGCGAAAATAAATACTTTGGTGGAGGGTGGAAAAAAATTTTTTAAATACTAAAAAAAATTATTAGAAAAAAAATAAGCCTCTAAATAAAAAAATATTAGTATTCTTCAAAAAAATATAATCCCACTTCCTCAAGATAACAAAAAAAACCCTTCTGACACCAATTGTTACGTGGGTAAGTCGTTACTTGAGGGGAAAAGGGGAGAATAAAATAATAATACAAGAATTGACTGCTAGTTAATTGCAGGAGATCGAAAGAAGGTAAGAGTACAAGACTCGTCGCGACCGTGGATGAAATGAGACTGCTTGAGGCAGCCGCGCGATGCGCTAGAAGAGCGATCGTCACGGGCCTCCGAAATGACTCGGGTGACATGCAAGTGTGAGAATGCTTGCAGTTGCGGGGACGAGCAGAGTCAGCATTACCTGAACCCTGTGAGCCCACGTAACAGTATATAAACATACCCCTGCCCTTATCTTTTGTTGAACCAAATCTATTGTAACGGTTCCCGTGACCGATACTCATATTTGTTGGGTGATCCTAGGCGATGCGCGTCCTCGCACTTGCCGCCGGCTGGCTCAGTACTCGGTGCGAGTTTCGCACCGACCGCGGAGGCGTCGTGGTCCAACCTAAGATAAAATTCAACGGGAAAGGGTTTGCCGAAATTATTAAAAGGGAATGAAATGGCAAAATATAAAAGTATTTATTCAACAAGACATTCCGAATAGCGGATGCAGCAGCACAATCGCTGACACACTCTCACAGTCACACGGAGACGCGATTGCACATGGGGGAGAGGTAGAGTACTCGAGTGGTACTTACAGGTATTGTACGCCGTTGCCGTCAATAGCCGCTCGTTGTAGTCATAGCTGGCTTGACCTTCTCGCTCGCATAGGCTGCTGCTGGCACGCACGCTTCGCGAAGTCGCAATTACGAAAATATAACGTGAGTCTAATTCACAAACGAAAATTATACCAGAGATACTTCTCGCGATTTGATCGATTAATTCTCGATCGACCCGTGTCGATTGTACGCCCACTCAAGTCGTGCGAATCTCGTTTCACGCACTTGCAGCGTTCAATCGTATTTTTATCTCGTGACACGGTCGAATTTCGGAGCAACGCACACGATGCTGACTCTCTCGCTGTCACCGAGTATCTCTCCCTATACTCGCGCTCCTCGCGCTCGCAAGACGCTCCAATGGGTCATGTGACCAATTGGTAGGCCCTTGCTCCGTAAAGGAGAAAGAAAGGCGATTCCGCGTGCGTTGACACGTGGATTCTCTCTCGCACACACACAGTTACACACGCGCGCGTCGCTGCGGCTGGTGCGTTAGTTACAAGTGTTGTTTGTGTCCCATCACAGTGGGACTACGTGCTGAAGAGGGGAGAGATATGTGACAGCGTAACGTGAATGTCACAATATATGGGCTATATCGCGTCAACTGTCCCACCCTCTTGGATCAAAGTTAAAATTTGATTTTTCATCTTTTATTCTGCTTCCCAAGGGTGAATATGAAAAAATAGTCGAACTAAAAACAGGAATTCAAATTTGTCACCCGAAATCATATTAATAACCTCAAAATCCCTAAATTACAAAAAATAGTCCAAAGGTAAAAAAATAAACATGTTCGTATCCAGCGATTAAGTCAATATTGTAATATGTGTTGGAATGAGAGGTTCAACGTTCTTGAGAGAAAGGGTAAATAAGAGAGTGACACGAAATTGGGTTAGAGTTTGCGTTTATTCCTCGTCGACTTGTCGCGCTCGTGGCTCGAGCGACGAACTTGGGAGACGATCTAGAGTCGCGAAGACTGATCTTTAGGTCTGAACCTAGCCCTAATAAGGAGAAGGGGGCTAACCATCGGGAAAAGGCCTAGTCTTAGACAATTGAGGCCTTATTCTGGATTTTTACTTTGAGAAGTAACAACGCAAGGATTAAAGGAGAGTCAGCCTAGCCGCAACTCTGCCGTGGCAGACCGTCAGCAGGTGTCTTGTTATCCAGTGACCGCTGACCAGTTCGGTCGAGTGCAAGTGCCGCATCTCAAAGTCTTATATAGAGTCAAAATCTAAGTTCAATTCATTTCAGAGTATTAGAGTCCATATTTCAAGTTGAAGTTTTAACAATCTTTTGGAAATTAAAATACTTTTTACGCGATTTAAGTGGGTGGTGCACAAGTGATTCAAGTTCATCCTCTGAAGACCTTTGATTCAACACCGTTCGGGGCATCGTACGGAAGAAAACATCATCGAGCCAAGAGAAAGATAAACTTGGAGTGTATGTGAGATCGAAGTGAATGTTGATAAATTTAGGTAAGCCAATTAATAATTATAAAAATATTCTTGTACATGTTATTATTTCAAAACCCCTTTCCTAACCACTCCTGCGAAATAGAATTTGAAAATTAAAAACTATGTGTTATTCATTAACTTGGATGTCACATTATGCAGTTCGATAAAAATACTTCTGAATCTGATTTTGCCGTTATGGTATCGATTAAATAAACTCAAATAATTAAGTTCTGTATTTAATTTTTTATTGACACTGTTCTTTGGCGCAAAAAATATCGACAAACTTCATTTCACATTTTCTTACTTAGTAATATACTATGCAATTACAATTTTATACCTGTTGATGTCATGTAATATGATATAATATAGTATAATTCAATATAATATAATGAACTATTGTATATAATATAAATTCATAATGACACTTGATAACCATTATACATATCAAGCACGCGTTCGCATTACAGAACTTTGTGGCAAATTACATATCACGAAGAATTTGATGTTTCACTTACGTTCTAAATTATATCTTAATTTTTTTTATAACTATAGTCAATAGCAATTAATTTTAATTATAACAACTATATCAATAGACGCAGAAGCGTTTTACCAATAATTCAGTTTTACAGTAGTATTCTTCATTATCGCACCACTTGACATATTTGTTTTATTCACATTATTAGTCATTTTTTAATTTTACTTATAAGCTTTGATATATTGACAATTTCATCACACATCAATCATCCAATATACCTTATGTCAATGAAAACTACTTTTTGTTAAATTGAGTTTTAAACTAAATAATGTATATACAAATCATTGCTCTGTATAAAGAATCTATTTTCCAAAATTTGCTTTTTACACAAGGTTTGATATGGCAAAGCGTTTTATTATTTTGTTTCACAGGCTGTCATTTTTGAAAAAAAATATAGTTAAATTACATTACTTTTACATTCAATTTAAAAATAAAAACAAAAATGCACCAGTGCAAAAACGTATTAAAAATGCTACATAAATGCTTAAAAATGTATGAAAAAGATCATCTGCAACATATTAAGACTTTTTAATTTATATTCAAAATACAAAAGATATCAAAAACATAATTCTACTATTTTCATGCAGTTCGTTAAAACTAACCTTTATCAATACCATATTTTATAATACAAACAAGTAAGCAAATTTTTTTCGCTTTAAAATTAAAATCTTTGGTCATTTTTCTTATTTACTTCAAAACACTTCGTCAAATCAGTTTTTTCAGAAGATAATGATTGATAATTTTAGATACTTATAATTTATATTATTAATCCTACTGAGAGCATAAAAAGTTCCACTAATCAGTACTCTGACTTCACAAATAATTGTCAATTATGAGTCACGAAAGAGAAGTGAGACATGTTCAAAGTTGTTGGCCAAAATATGGAACCAAGTTGAAGAGGAAGTTACAATAGTTTTACAAGCAGGTACGTAAAAGTGCGAATGGTCGCAATGATTATGTTTGTCATTTTTACAATCGATAACAGTTTTTCTTTTTTTATTTATTTAACTAATATTAATTGCTTATACTTTACTATAAGAAAAATGAGCCTATTTTAACTTCTTGTTTATCGTTACACAAATATAAATTTACCATTTACAGGCAGAAAAACTTTTCACATTCACAAGACTCTCGACCATATTCTTCTCATCAAAGAGTACGAAATTTTAGTTACAATTTAAGATAAAAAAAGAGAGAGAGAGAGAGAGAGATCAATTCAGAATAAAATATTCGTTAATATCTAGCGTTCCCGTACTCGTGTATACATAATTATGTAATATGTAATACTAATACTTTAGCTGAACACGTAAAGCTTTTATCAATATATGTGCACGTCATTATAGATGAACAGGTAGATGTGCTTAATTACCTGAGTACTTTGTTGCAATTTCCAAAGATTTAAAAAATTATACGATTTATGAAAATAATCTCTTATCTCGCGTTATTTGGCATTTATCAAATCGATCACAAAATCTTCTGACATTCATTTGTTCTAAAACGATTTCTGCAATAATAGTAAAATTAATTTTTTCATAAACCATTTGCGATGAATTGCATACTTATATATAGTTTAAGATAAAAATCATACGTTTCAGTTTTACTTACAAAACCCAGTAAAAATATATGATCGGAAAAAATAATTTATTTAGTTAGAATATCGTATATTTTAGTAATCATAACTATTAATACAATTGTTTTATAATTTTGAAATTCTTGTACTCAATAATGATACGCAGAAATTCGAAGATACTAACGTCAAGTTATAATATGCTCCTAATAGAACAAAACATACACAACACCGCAATCAATGTAAAAATTGTACTGCGTTCAATTAGCCAGTTAAAAAAGATTCAAATCAAATTCAAATGTTATTTAAATTATTCAAAACACCAATGATCAATTTTTACAAATGAAAGTTTTACCTTAAAGAGATCGCAAAGCCAGCCAAAATTAATTATAATCCATCATCCTACAAAACTTTCCGGATTTTTCTCTGAAAAGTTTTATAATTATCTTCATTTTGCTGTTTTATAGATTACAAAGCTTTTTAGAAAAATATTCAGTAAAAGATTCAAAAAACTGGATTAAAATGTAATGCATAAGCTAGCTCCACCATACCCTTAAATATGAATTAAGTGTTATGATAATAAATTATTTTGCAAGACTCATATTAAATTATTTTTAAACGACAATTGCACGTAAAGATTTGGCGTTGCCGCGCAAGTGTTTCGTTTCTGAGCTCGCATGTTAGCTGTTGGGTGGCTCTGGGCTCGAACTCACTTTCGTCCGACTTCTAGTCATCGTTGCTCTTTCTTCCCCATCCTCTTCCATCTTCTCTTCCTCATTTTGCACCATTGAAATAGCCTTAACAGGCGTCACTTTCGGTGAATTCGACGTCGCTTCCGTTGTCGTCATTGCCGTTGTTGAAGACGTTGTTGCAGCTGTTATATTCGATATTGCCTCAGGCACTCTAGGACTTGGCGGAGGAGAACTTGACACTTTATTGTCGCTCGAGGATGTTTCGAGATCGTCGAGGCTATTCGTCTGAAAATATATGTTTAAAAAATCATTTCGGTTTCAAGCTCTCAGGGAATGGCAGTTAAAGGGCGGGGGGGG
>CACVKI010144640.1:21446-41020 GCA_902732785.1 Trichogramma evanescens
GAAAATCCGAAATTACTTTTAGCCGAATGGTGGTTTTTATAGAAAATGAAGCGTCCGATGATGTTGTTTAATAATCCTAATGGTTAAATAAGAATTCAATAATTAAGTTTTCAAAATATCATAATCATCATGAAACTAAGAGCTCATTTACGAAAACTTATACGATTGAATGTTCATTTATCCTAAACGCGAATGAACTAAATTCGAGAATCTTCAGTTCAGTGTGATTTTACCATAAATATAGTGTGGAAATGGACTGAAATCATTCTAAATTGAAGATTTTTGAATTTAGTTCATTCGAGTTTAGGATAAATGAACATTCAATCGTATAAGTTTTCGTAAATGAGCTCTTAGTTTCATGATGATTATGATATTTTGAAAACTTAATTATTGGATTCTTATTTAACCATTAGGATTATTAAACAACATCATCGGACGCTTCATTTTCTATAAAAACCACCATTCGGCTAAAAGTAATTTCGGATTTTCGACCCCCCCCTCCCGCAGTTAAATTTATAATGAAAAAATTAGTTCACTTGTGTAAGAAGGCAAAATTAGCTAACCTCTATTATATTCTCATCATCAGTCTGTTCTTTGACTGTATTAGTTCTTGACTGATTTTTTACTGATACAAGATCCTTTGAGACAATTTTCTTCTCGTGGCGCTCTTTAATTCCAACGGCTGCGACATCGAGACAACTACTACTACTGCCCGCGGGTTCGGGTGTGGCCAGTCTACAACTGCTGGTGTTACTTTCAGGTACGGAATTGCTCACGTCACTGACCAGCAATGAATTGTTCGAGTCCGAACTTGCCTCGATGTCCTTCGATGAGTGAGTCGATGATTTGGAGGACGAGGACTTGTTACTAGATTTGCTTGGATTTGTTTGGTTTTTGTGTTCGGCAGCCTCGGCATTACTGATATTGTCTTGCTTTTTCCACTTTGTACGACGATTTTGAAACCAGATTTTGACCTGCAAAGGAAAAAAAAATCGATGCATTAAACGTAATTACTATGAATTCTCGTTTAAATTCAAAATTTCGAATTAATTAAGAGGAAAAGTCGTCGAGTGAAAAGTCATTTATATGATGAATTATTAAATTTTCACGAGGCTAGGTTTTTAACGAAGTTGGGTTGGCACGGTTTCGTATGGAAAACTAGTCAAGTAAACAAGTATAAAAGCCAGTAAGTGCACTGGAAATGCTATAGCCTGCAGTGCTTGTATTGGCAAGTGGATATAAAATATTTCAACTGCAATGAATGTTACAAAAAAAATTGCATGCCTATTTTCTATTGCAAATATGCTCTGTTATCCTGTCTTTCATTGATCGCACTCGCAATAACTTCTGAAGCTACAACGATAAACCTATTATTAATGAATACGAAGGCCACTTGCCTGAATAAGTGTTATCGTACGAAAATACGACAATTTATCGAATTTTAATGCTTCATTTTGACCTGCAATGATCAAGTGCAAATACACAGTTACATTCCTGTAGTTGGCGCATTTAATTTATTTATGAGATATTAATACATTTATGTCCAAGTCGTCGGGCGTTGAAGGGAATCATTTTTTAGTGTATTCAATAAATTTACACTTTAGGACGTTAGCGAGTCTCGAACATTTTTATCAAGCTCTCGAGTGTGTTGAAACATGAAGTTTGCTAGTTATCACGAGTGAATAATAAACGTGGGTAGCAAAAAGATTTGATTGATACATGTGCCAGCAGCGAATATAATAGGGCACCCTAGCATTAGGTAATCGCGTAATCTTTGTAATAATTAAAAGAGCATCGAATCACGTATTCAGCGACTTTGTGGTATACCCAATTAATAATTTATAACGGATGATTCAATTAAGTGAATATCGAAGCAGCTGCAGCTGCAGTTGCGGCGATCAGTGCTCGGTAGCTCCGCATTAAGGACCTACGATAATATAGAGGTGCACGCACGTTTTAAGCAAGCTAATTAATAATCGCAATTAAGTAACAAATTAATATTAACGCGATTGTTTGTTTGAGTATATAGCTGCTTGCGCACGTATGTATTATTACAGAGTCAGGAATCAGCGTATATGCGGAAAGAGCTGGAAGAGCGCGTGCATAAGAGCAAAGCTTTTAGTTGCGATCAATTGAAAGGCTCACGTGTATGCGCGGCGTTTCTAGACACGCGCGCGCTCTGCACAGGACGCACTCGTGTGTGCGCAAATTAACAAGGCGTCACGTAGCAGCATCGGCAGCAGCAGTATCTAATAACTGCATCAGAGACCAAAGAGCCATCGCATGTACATACATACTCGGGGGCTGCTGCTGCTGCTGCTGCTGCTAAGGGTGGGAGGAACAGCTCGTTCTGCGAACCAAGTTGTTGGGATACATCGGATGGGACAGATTACGCACACATGCCGAGCTAGTCCGATAAGCTTCACATACAGGCACACGCACACGCGAGCACAGAATGCGCTGCGGCCAATTGTCTCTGATTACGGCGCAAATATAGATATACTCGAGCGGCTACAATATCGCGCCGAGCGAATATCTTCCTCTTTTGCTCGTACCGCGCGGACACGCACATGTATACAATCGATTCAGCCGCATAATATATACATAATTGTACGCGAGACAAAGTCGAAAGCGATATAAATTGCAGCCAACACCGCTGACAAATCTTCCGAATCGTCGCATAGAGTCCCATTGAGATGCTAGGGCGAACGCCCAATGCAGCCACGCGCGCGTGGACACACCTATGCGATGAATTTGAAACATTATGTTAATTAGTGTCTGTCGCTCGAGCTGCGCCAAGTGCCATAACGGCAGCGTCCACTCGAAGGCTCGCGCGCGTTATAACACGAAAATGGCGTGGCTCATTTGGATTATATATAACCGACAGCGCAGCCTAACTAGTATAGTCTCTCGTGCGAGCGCCTATAGGCACTAGGATATCACCGACGCGACGCGGCGATGAACGACGATCATGCGTGCGTTGTTGCGCCAAAATGCACACGTTTCGCAGTTGAAACTGTATTAAATGCAGTGTGTTTCTGGCGGAAATTTGTGACAATTGATGCATGCCTAGCGTCTATGTGTCCACTACGATAAAAGCTCTGTTGACAGACACGAACGTGCCTGCAGATTATGCTCCGTGTGCTACGAGTCTATAACTTTTTAATCAACGACCTTTTTGTGAGTACCTATTATTAGAATGGAGAAAATTGTCTTTTCGTTGATTTGTGAACGAAAAATTCCGAAGGGAACTTACGTAAACCTTAGCTTGATTCGAGGAAATAAAAAAAATCTTTGAAAAGTTGGCAATTGTACGTACCTGAGTCTCCGTGACGTTCAACAACTTGGCCATCTCAGCGCGCTCGGAGCTGCTCAAATACTTCTTCACTTCAAACTGCTTTTCCAGCTCGAATATCTGTCTGCCGGTGAAAGTAGTCCGAGCTTTTTTCTTCTTTCTTTCGGCAGCGGCGGCGGCGGCGGCGTCATTGTCGTCGTTCAATTCGACACCGGCAGCCACGTTTGACGATTCTTGGCTCGTTGGAAATTTCAAGTTACTGCTTGTCCCAACCATGACTGGTCCCGTCGAACTACTGCCCACTGGACTATTTTTACTGGGTATCGTTGACATCACTGCTTCCACCGGTACAGGCGCCATCAGATCCGTTTCCTTGACTGAAACGCTGCCGGTCACGGTCGCTGAAGGGCTTGAGTCGGGTCTCTTACGTTTGCCGCTGCCGCTGATATTGCCAGCACCGTTGGAATTGCTCGACTTGGCCGAGTTTGTGCCGCTCTCGGCAGCTGTAAGCAATTATCAAGAGGTTACAGCGTTGTAGCGCATAAATGCCCAATGGGGCTTTATTATGAATTCCATGTATAGCTTGCTGCATGTATATATTCCAGCTGTATCTAAATTCACGTTCAGTGCGTTCGCTAAAGTTCTGCCACGCGTAGCTTTGCATAATCCGATTATAGATTCTGCTTAGATTATTCACAGCTTTGAATCATCAAAAATTTACTCCAAGTTTGAATAAATAAAAATCTTCTTTCAAAAAGAATCCATTTCTGTGTAATTGTTAATAAGAAAATAAGAGTGATGTGCTCATGATAAATTAAAGAGGCAGCAGAAAAAATTAATTAGGGTTCAATAAATCAAATAATTGCTATCTTTTTTTTCGATTACAAATGGCCACAAAGAGCTTGTTCAGATTCTATACAGATATAGCTTCATTATACTGAACAAAAAGAAAACGAGAAATTACGAGCAAACGTAAGGCTCACAGCCGTTTATACGGTGCAACTGACTCTGAGCTTTTTCCCACTTTACTTCAATATATATAAATTGAAAAAAAAAATTTAAGGGATATAAGGAAGTACAAGAAGGCTGAAGAAAGAGGGAGAAAGAGAAGAGAAAACGAGCTCAATGAAATGAACGTTGGAACATGTAACGCATCGATAATAACTACGACATACTTTGATTCAATTTTGCACACACCGTATACATACGTTGATCCGAACTGATTAGCCAAACTCAAACTGCGTATGAATTCACCCGCTTTACGGAAAAGAATAATTGGGTTTCAATGTAAGTTTGTGAAATACGCGTCTCGATATTATTGTGTAATCTAATTGTTTTACTTTTAAGTGGTGCATGGTAAGCTCAATAGGTCGTTCTAGAACTAGCTGTTTTTATTATACACGTATTATATAAGTGAGGCTCGAAAAAATAACCGTCAGGTGATTAAAATTTATAGCTCACGAGCCATTGCTATGATAGAAAAAAGAAGGAGTTTTGGAGCAACAGGGCGGAAAGAAGTGCTGGTAGACTCGCTTGGTACACTTACACTTATAGGAATGCATATGTATTTAGGTATGCGAAGAGCACGAGAAAGAAGAAGGTAATGAGCTTAAAGCGCGCAAGCTTGTACGAGCCACGCAGCTGCACTGAATAAAGCACAAGAAGGAACTTTAGCAATTCAAATGACCATACAGCATTGGTTCACCTTTCCAATTCTCTCTTCCTCTCTTTTTCCTTCTCTCTTTCTTTTACTTCTGCAAGCTCTTCTACAGTTTCTCGCTGACGACCTAATTACTAATGGCAGAAAACTTTTCTATATATATTGCCGCTTTAACGATGATTTAAATGGCATGTATATAACTATGATCTCACATTCTTTTCGACAAAATAATTAAAATCCTTTGCACAGGTTGTAGGAAGTAAAGTTTGAAGACTCTACAATGATAACGATATGGAATAAAGAGTAATGAAGTAAAGCTATATTTTATGTAAAGCCATTTCGTGATTCAAGAAGCGCTGCTCTTTTAACTCTCTTCGTCTAAATTATGATGGATACAAGAATACAAATATCGAATGAGAGAGAAAGAGAGAGAGAGATGGAGGGAGAGAGAAAGTTTGTGGCTTATATAGGCTCTGCTCGGTGCGTTCATATATGTATACACGGGCGTGGGCATATATATGTAGGAAAGCTCTAGGTAGTGTATGGAGCTTTATTAGCCTGTAACATCGGCTTTGTTCCGGAGAGCTGGTCAAACAGCGACGAGCTAACTGCCTCGTGTATGTGTGCAAGCCGAGTGTATATGTGAGTGAATAGCAGTGCATAGATGTGTATACATATATACATTGGAGCGCGCGGTAGACGTAACGATCTCGACAACGTTGTGCGCTGTTGCTGCTGCCGCTTGAGCGGGGGGGTAGCAGGGAGGAAGAGCAGGTTATATAGCGGCTGGGTTATCGATTATCCGCGCTCTCTCTCTCTCTCTCTCTGCTCGCCCGTTGGCTCGGTACTACTACTCGACGCATCACACCACCCCGCATAGTCGATGTATATATATATACCGTTTGCGCGAGTGAGCGAACGGCAGTTTACGCTAATTAGCACGAGGGACTATCTGATGCTGCTGCCGCTACTGCCACTGTCTCTCTCTCTCTCTCTCTCTCTAGCTCTCCCTCTCTGGCTCTTGCATTAATGGGATCAAATCACAGGGACGTTAACCTTTGTTTCGAAACGCCACTGCCTGAGTATTACTGCGAGCTGCTATATACACTACTAGCCCTACATGCATTTGGTATTATGTATATATATATACAGGCATATACATATTGCAGCACGGCGCGCAGCATAGACTGACAGGCAGTGGCGGGTGGCGAGCCGAAGGGGAGGGCTACGTTTGAGCGGCCGGGGCCAGTAGAGAGAGAGAGAGAGAGAGAGTATGTTGATATATGCTCTCAAATGGAATGAGTATAAACATGTATGTGTCTCGTGCCTGCGTCTGTGCACTAAGAGCGCCATGCTGCATATTTGTGTAGGTGGGTGACTGAGTGCCAGCCAATACTCTCTACTGTCTCTCTCTCTCTCTCGCGCTCTGTAGCATCTACACCACTACTGGCCGTGTGCGGAGAGCGATGCAGCACATTCGTGGCATACGCCGGAGAGATTCGTGTTTAGTATGCGAGATATTGCCTCTCGGTACCTCTATTCTATGTATTTATATATGTGTGTATGTGCGTGTGTTTGTAAGCATATATATTGTGTGTGTGTAAGTTGAGCTCGCGCAGTTATGAACGTGAGCGCAAGCTCGCATATTTATACCCAGCCTGCTATATGACTTAAATAAAGCATTAATTACCATCGATGAATCGCGATTGATATGTTTATGTGTATAATCATCGATGCACCAATTATTCGGATCGATTGACCGAAACGCGCCGGACTACTCAATTTAATACGATTCGTTTCGAGAGAAAATTAATTCGAAGATTGAAATTCTCGGTAAATCTTAATTTCGTTGCTTCCGATGCGCCTAACACCAGTATATCAACGCACACGCACGCACGGACTCACTGAGACACGTACATAGAGAAAGGCAGCGCGATGCACCACTTAGACGAAACAGACTCCACATCTGCAGCACCTACATGGCATGTAAACTTACCGTATAGGATCTAAACTCGCCGCCACTCACACATAGATACACGCGCGCGCACACACACACACCCAAGGTACGAAGAAAGATAGAGAGAGAGAGAGAGAGAGAGAGAGAGAGAGAGAGAGAGAGAGTTGGAATAGATTAACAAGATTAAGGTTCCACGTCGCATAGCAAGAGCAGCAGCAGAGTAGAGCTTAGCTTTAGTCGCAGTCGCACCAAAGCGCACAGAGCGCGCCTATACAGCGTCGCGCGCGCTTCAGCCGCTCGACGAATCAATTCAGCCGTAAAGCGAACAGAAGGCGAAATTTCGCTTGTCGTCTATATTTGCTCAAACGATCGGATATATACCATATTATCTTTGCGAATCCAATACAGCACATAGACCCGACAAAATGAGAAAGTTTGTATAATATGCCCCTGCTTGCATATATATGCGCCTAACTATGTGTGCATGCGTGGATGGGTTTATAACGTACACGCGCACACGAAGTACGTCTAATATAAACGAGCGAATAATTGATGAGATACGAAGGGGAAAGAAATTTTAGTATTCTGGCCTTTTAACGTTGTTTCCACAGCTTTATCGCTTCTGCCTTGCTCTCCTGGTACTCCTATGTCGAGAATCAGTGAGTGAAAGAAAGAGCGAGAGGAGGGGTCCTCTGAGCGTATATATAGTGCTAGCAACTTCAGTACCTCTGGTACTATGAGCTTTCATTTGAGCTTTAAACACGTAAATCCCAATATACGTGCCGTATGAATGTGCTTGCATATACAACTATGTGGAAAAAAATTACCGTAAGAAAGAGCGCAAATAATAGTTAAGACATTTGAAGAATTAATTAATTTTATTGCATGAAATTTTTTAACTCTAACAATGATGTTAACAAAGATAATAAGTGGAAGAATAAGTTCTCGTTCAACATCAATCAATAATAATTTGAAATCATCAATATCATAAACAGTAAAACAAATGAAAGAAAGCAATACATGTATTTACACACATGGCTAATATCATTAACAGTCGATTTAATTCTGAGCTTTGAGATCCCAAGCGAAAGTTAACGATGCAAAAATGTACGTACACCTAACACAAGCATCGCTTGAGCTCCTTAACATGGTTTATTATGAAACGATTTTTTTTCTCTTTTTTTTCTAAAAAAAAATGAACAAATAATACTTTACCTAAGCGCAGCACTGAATAAAATTTTTTTGTGTAAGAAACGATTTTTAAACGATGTACCCGTAGCATACATCTGTACATTAAGATGAATTTTCAAATGAATAAAACGAACGTACGCTTGAAATGCAACGAGGGTGTCGAGTACTTATATACAAACATCTATACGAAATTCACTGGTGATTACGATTAGATGCGTTTACGGCTTATTGGTTTTTAATCGACGCTTTAAATATCCGCGTGCTCACAAATTTCGACGAAGCGAATGTGTTTTTATACTCGAGGAACAGCAAAAATCGCTCGAGCCTTGAATTAAGCTGCTATTGATTCATAAGTGGGCACCCGTGAAATTAGAGCTTGCGGGTGTGTAAAGACCATTCGATGGATTCTACTCATAGAGTCGCTGCATAATTATCGTTGGAATTTAATTCGCAGCCTGTCTTTCTGACTCCAGAGTAACGTGAAACTCGTAAACACGCGACAAGGCGCAAGCGCGAAGTGAGAAAAGTATTGTACAAGTCAGGCTGCCAGAGCTTGGTCTGAAGGCTAATCACGACCCTCGTTGGCTCGTTGATTTCGTTAGCTGTGTACTGCGCGAGAGTTTGTCTAACAAATACGCACACCTTTACTGCTTCCAAAGTCTACGTCTTTGATGCTTAAAACGGAGGAATTACTCGCTCTTGCCATCGAGCTCGCTCGGAGACGCTTTCATATTCACCTTGAGACTTTTCGCCTCGCGCAGCATATTGCATAATTCGTTTCTGCCGCTTATAAGTACATCGCGTAATGCGAGCAAATGTTACCACTGATCTTTGAACGCGCTCTCGCGTTGCCGCCGCCGTGTTTTGTAGATGTATCGGGGTATGTGCGCGCGCCGAGCCGCTATGCCGCAAGTGTGATACAATTACAGCGATTGGCTTAATTAGTGGTTCTCTGGCTCCGATGGTAAACTTAGTCGGGCGCAAGACTCGTATACACGTACACGTATTAGATGTATATAGATGCATGGATGTTGCAGCTCAGCTATTTCCGATATACACGCGGCAAATGCGAAATAGCTACGGTGGCGCGCGTTTATCGATACTCGTCCGCACCGGGCTCATAGTTTATAAGCTATATATGCGCCAACGTATACATACGCAGGCTCGTGGCGCTTCGCTGGAGCTCGTATATCTATACGCGCGACGCATCGAGGAATCTCCATTGTCGTCGTGCATGGGAGCGACGCGCTGCTCTTGCCACGCTTCGATCGCTCCCTCGATCGCTACTCGCCCATATTAAATGCACATACACATAAACAAAACTGGCACGCACCGGGGGCAGCTTTTTAATGAGATTAATTATCATATATTGTATACTGCGTATGTATTTGTATATGTACGCTACGCTAAACTAAAATTTGTTTCTGCCTTGTTTATAGAATTCATCGACTCGCGAAACGCCTATACGTGTGTGTGTATAATCGCAGTCTTCGGTTATAACTCCATTTAGAACAATTTACATAATATTACACGAGCGAATTAAAGCACTGCTGCTCACGGAAGCGTGCGCTGCAGCATGTGCATGACGATCATATATAGGCGCACGCGAACTCGACACACCGAGAGGGGGCGGGCGCCAGGCAAACATTTACGCCAATACGCCAAAGATCGATCCGCAGTTTTGATTATATTGCTGTAATTAATACAACTTTGTTAATAATTTCGTAGTAAATTAGATAACAAATGACTGCGTACGCGAAGCTTGCTTGAATTTGTGTTTGTGTGTGTTTGGTTACAGTTCGATATTATACAGTCAATTTCTCTCAAGCTTTAACGCGCTTTTACCCGCACATTTTATCGATTGACATTGGTTTTTATCCTTCCGATTTCGCTGGGCGTTATTTGTTCCCTATTTGTGAGCCAATTAATCAGAATAGATTTGAAATATGCGAGTAATTTTTCACGACTTTCTTTTGACGCACACAAGATAGCGTTTAAAACACATCGGAAAATTAATCGCCACAAATAGTGCATCACTCGAACGTCCATCACCGTACAAAAAATCATGGGTAGAGCGAGTTCACGATAGCCCAAAGCTCAATAGGACGAGAAAGGAAGAGGAAGCCAAAGGAAGGGACGGTGGCTGCAATCAACGATTCAAGCAACCAACAAAAAGTGGACATGTCAAGCTCATAGCAGATAGATACGAATGTACCTTTATCTGAGTACGATATACATGTGTGTGGGAGAGTATATATTTATATAGATGAAAAATCTGCTCTCATAAAAGCACTGCAAACGGTACACGTGCAGAAAAAAGAATATTACGTTGCGTGTATTTATACGTCAGGTCGGTGAGTTTCGGATCGACCAGTTTACCACTGCGGCAAAGCCGCGCACTGATATTACATACATGTGACAAACTCCGGGAGCAAGAAATTTAATAAACCAGGGAGAGAGAAAAGAGAGATGATATGGGAAAAGGATGTGTATATATGTACATTGTGTCCGTTCCGTGCCTGCGCATCTGTATACGCGCGCGCGCGCGTGTGCACGTCGAGCGAGAGAGAGGGTACAAGACCAATAACTAATTCGCTAAAAGATCAAAAGAGCAGTACAATACCGGATAGCTTGAATATATAGCGCGACATTTCAATTATAAACCGTAGGAACACACAAGAGTGGTAGATAACAGTTGTGCCACTCGTTTGCACCTTGGCTTGCCTCCCGCACCTCTTGCAGGGCAGCCAGCCTCTTTTACCATATCAAATCTGCGGTTGGGTCTCTTCTGCCTTTGTGTCCGTTCGCAGCTTTATACGTTTGTAGCGAGTATGGCTTACGCGAGCAGAGTAATGGACCAATGCAAAAATGTATACACCAATATAAATATGGGTGGCGGTGCTGTACATGGGGCTTTCTTTTTATTGGTCTCGAATAACTGACAATTGTACGTCGCGATTCTACGGATTGTTTGAAACGTACTGTTAACTTGGCATTTACGCATTGATGTATGATATACGAACGAGTGGAGATACTGGGCTTTTCCAATATACGTACACCCAGCTCTATCCAGAGAGAGGCAAAAGTGAGTCAGATTACGAGTGTGTATCGTACTCTCAACTGAATATTAATTACTTTTTCTCAATGTTTCTTTCTTTTCGTTTCGTGCAAAATGAAATCACGTTTGTACCCCGAGCAAAGGTATTAAAAACAATTTGTGTATTTCAGATCTCAGTAAAGAAATCGAGATCCACACTCGCAGTACAAGTGGGGCGGGCATATCCATTAATGTGTGAAATACAAGCTATATTGGCATTTTCGTTAGAGCCTATAGCGTCACGCGTGCTCGTAAGCTCATCGACGTTTATTTTCACCTGCGTTCGTATATCTATCCCCTATATTGTGCTTGCACATACCCGCGCGTATACTGGCGTTCGTCGGAAAAACATTCAAGCTCTCGAACTCCATTTTATTCGCGAACGTGTTATTTCCCGTAGAGCTGAAAAATTCGTCCTTTTTCTCGAGTGGGACTTTGATAATCCTAGCAGTGCTCGTGAAGTTGCTTTCTTTTCGCATTTAAAATCTCGCTGATACGCAGCCAAGCGCTGTGTATGAATTTCATAAATGTATAAACATCGCCACATGCGCAGTAGCGGCAGCAATAACAACAACTGGACAGCACCGATCATACAATCGAACTCGGAACTCGATAAACAACGAACAAAGCAAGAAGAAAACGCTCGCTCAATTACGTATGTGCATATACGCAATATATAACGCGTAGCAGCACAAAGCCCAAAATCAATCCAATTATGCGGCATGCTCGAGAGCGCCCTGGCCGGGCTCGAGCTACGAAACATATATACTCATAAATCGAACCGCAATATCTCGCCGATTTTTTCCTTCTACTCGAGTAAAACTGCATTTCACACCCCTGCGATCGAATGGGGTTAGCTGCCAATATCTCGTGTGTATATATACTTATGTGCGAACTACATATGACCGATTCTCCGTGAAACCAAAGGAAGAAATCATTTTTTTTCTATTGACTTGAAAAACGTATTATTTTGTCTTAATTTTGTACCTATCTTGAGCGACTTTAGAATAAAAGCTAGATAGTTTTTTTACTTCAAATTGTCCAAATAATTAGACAAATAAATACTCCAAAAATGATACATTTGATGAACTAGGCGAATTATTCTGTAACGTGCAGGGTACATTTATTGTCTGCGTACTTTATAAGTTTGTTCCTATAGAGAGAAACATAAAAGTTTAAAATTTAGTCAAGATTGATTTGGACCTCGATTCGTAACAGGCTGCTTGGAATTTTAATCGATACCTCCTAAATGTTTGTAATGGTTTTATAATTTTTAAGGCCTCGAAAAATCCGAGAGTATTAAAGAGCGTGGAAAAACGGTTTAAAAAATCCGAGGTTTGTCCGTGTGCGATTATTTAAGAATGTCTGAACTTTGCCCATATATAATTATAGGCGTGCGTACATAGTCGTCCCCCGTATATATGCTTCCCTATACTTCTTGCCACAGCCCACGCTTGTGTGTCTGGGGTGTTAATTGGGCGGTGTATCGGTCTATGCGTGCAAGTGGGTGTGTATATTCGCGTCAACGTGTTTGTGCGCGCGAGTATGAGTGTGCATGTGCCACCTATACATATTGCACGTACGGGTACATATATACACATGCCGATATAGGTATAGATCGCAGTTGATGCTGAGCCGTGCAGCAGCGTAAGGATATAGGAGCTTACTTAGTATTCGATGAGCCACGAGTCGAGCAGAAAGAGAGAAAGAGAGAGTAGTAACGAGTAACAACCGATCAATACTCCACTCAAACGTTCGAATGATGGCGAGGACGATGATGCCATGGTACAGGCGTACATATGCACACACACTGAGAGCTGGTATTACCCGATCACAGCAGCTATCTATATACCCGACAGCTGCAAATGTGCTTGTACATGTGTGTGTTGGATGCACATATTATATCTATTTATAAATGTATGCGACGAAGCAGTGGCAGCATCCACCGAGAAGAGAGGGAGATGCCGCTTACGATGTAGGGCGCTGCTACAAACTGAAAATTAATCTTGCTTACGCGCTATTATGTAGCCGTGCAGTGTGACAGGCAGACGTGCGTGTGCGAAGGTGGGGTGGCTGCTGCGATCAGCAGTTAGCTGCAGAGCAGCTCTCCTGGATGCGACAACCCTTCGCATAAAAATGCGCGGATACCATAAAAGTTCGCCTGTGATGTAGAAGCGTTTAAAAAGCCCCGCTTATATGCCTGCGAGAAGTTGTACTTAACGATTTGTACGAGCGTCAAGGTCAAATCGAGAGTCGACGAGGCTCGGAGCTCATTTGCTAGATATATACTTCGAACTTAGTTTCCGGCTGACGAGAACCGATCTATGCGGGCGTATACATCTACGTAACTACTCACGCCGCGCAGGGAGCTCGCGAGGCACAAGATCGATCATTCAAAGCTCAATCGTAATTGCCTAGCGCGCGCGAACGCGTGTATGTGTACGTGTAATAGGCGCGTTCAGGGCGATGATTTTTATGTGCGAGCCTTCGGAGTTTACATATTGGCTCGGCGCGCGAGGCGCCAGTCTCGTCAACTATACATTACATGTGTCATTAGACTTTGTTAAACGATCTGCTGCATGTGCGTATGAGCGTGCGGTTATCTCGTGCGCCTGCACATATACTCATGCCGTACGGATACATGTAACATCGATTTATGAGCAGAGCTCAGAGACTCGTGCTTTTAATGATCGACGAGCGAGAGTAGCAATAGAAGCAGCAGCAGCCGCAGCAGAGTAACGCGCCAGAGAACAAAGAAAAAGTTTAATGGCTCTCCGACGGCATGCCGATATATAGGCAGTATTACCCACGCTCGCGTGCACAGAGCCAGACACGCAGGCACAAACACTGTTGACACAAGCTTCGCTCTCCTACATGTATATAACGCACAGCCAGAAGAATAAAAGATGCGTGAACGCTGATTGTGTCTTGTTATGGCTTGTTATAAAATCAAGCGTTGGTCAGACTTTATCTTGCTTTACACGATTAAGTACGCTGTAATGTATCGTATACGAGAGCTTATAATATTATGTAGCACGGGGCGCAATCGAAGCTCGCATCCATTGATGGATCGATCGCCGACCTCGTTCCATATTTGGACGACAACTTTTTTCCGCGACCAAACGAGAGCAACAAAAAAAATGACGCGTTCGTGTAATAATCTGCTCGTGTCAGGGCGCAGGAAATAGTTGTATTGAAATTCGATCGCTGCGCACGATATGCAGCACTGCACAGCTCGGAACAGACATATTGCAATTGAAGCTCGATAAACAGCGGCTCGCGCAATAGTAATCGGAGCAGTGGCGGCGCGGGCGGCAGCCAATGTAACGCATTGGTAGAGGTTGCCGTTACTGCAACTGCGTAAACGGGCGCCACTCGTGCTCAGTTTGTTTGACGATAAACTTTGATTCGGCACTATGCTTAAATTGCCAAATACATCCCTTTATATACACACACGAGGGCTTGCGTATAGCTTTACTCACGGTGTATCTCATTTAATTAAGCCTCTGTAGATACACGATACAAGCCATATACATATAGATATATATGATATGATATCCAGGCAGCATAGAACTATACACGCATTGCTCGTTCAGGAGCGGAAACGGAGATGAAAGTTGGCGTAGGTCAGGTTAAAAAGATCGATCGGTTGATGCTGCTAAAGCTGCGCACTTCATAAACTAATAGAGCTTCGTTCGAAAGACAATAAAGTAATGGATCGTCGTAAAATGGGTGTATGGATGCCGAGCGTAGCGCATCGAAACGCTTGGCAGCTCGTTCGAGCTGTGGTACTTTTTTTACCGGGCACGCGTATACACGTTGGCTGGTTGATAAAGAAAAAAAACGTATAAACGAGGGGACGTGAATCGTTTATTGGAGGGTGTGCTGCCGCTCGCGCTATGTACGAGGCAGGAAAAGCTTTAACGCGCGTACGCCTCTCTGTGTATTTGCTAGCGAATATGCGATGTATTTGTATGTGTGTGTGTGTGTGCGCGCGTGAGAGGCTATATACTGATGGAGTGTTGAGTGTTCCTGCACATACATTTATATATATAGAGCGGAATATATACAGGTATAGAGTGGAAAACGAGCTTCATTTGGTTGTGAACGCGCGAGCGGCTACGGGCGGTGACCACGCGAAATTGAATTTCATTGCTAGGCCGCGCCGTGATTTGCAAATGCAGCTTATTTTGGCCCGTGCACAATATGCGCGATGCGCGTGCACTGCCTCTTCCGACGTTACGAGAGGCAGATAGATGCCGCGCAGTTGAGTTTGCAATCGCAACGGCTCGCTACCCTATCCTCTATGACATACTTCGTGATACGGCTATTGCAGCCCCGAATTTCCCCTCTCTGTTCGGGAAGCGATCGGTAACTAGTTGGCGCGCGCGAGCTAGAAATAATTCTAAAGTGTCGATGTTGAATTCCACTCGATAATTGTGCGCGTTGTGTAATAGCGATTGCATACACTGCCTCATGAACTGGCGTGTACGGGAGACAAGAGGGAAGCGGCTGTATCCAACTATGAGATTAATAATCAAATGATCGCGGAGCTGCGTATGCGCGCGCTGGGCAGCTCGTTGACTGGGAGCTGCGCGCGCCCGTACATGATCGAGCGGTTTCTTAATATACTCGTCGACGCGCCGATGCCGCAGGCGGCCGCGCTCGTCGTTCTCTGTGTGCCAATTGGGAATTTCAGCGACGCGGGCTTTTAGTATATGCGCTTGGAGCTTGCATATACACTCGCACACTCACGCGTCCATACAGGAGGAGATACGATGTATCAGGCGCTTATACGTTTACTGCGAACGATGACTCTGCGCGCGCGCGATTGATGCAGCTATACGAATTCCCACAGTTACGCGCCTGCTCATTCAAAGCGATCCGATCGATTTTTCTCCTGAAATATTTCATGGAGCTTCGAATTCGTTTGGTTTTTTCTATTGTTGTAGAAATACTATCCTATATTATTATATTTTATGGCTAACAAGTTACTGATATTGTAGCATCCAATATTGATATCTGCTATAGTTTCAAAATCCTAATCCGATGAGCATTGTTCACTGCGATATCTTCTTCAAGTTACGATGGCAATGAAGATGATAAACGAACTTTGGAAAAAAACGAAGGGCAAAAGCGCTATGCGCTACCTATACACGTGCGCGGCTACTTTTGATGCTTATTATACGTAGACATGAGCTTCGCAAATGACCCGATACTCGCGAAGGACTTTACTCTCGTACGACTATGTGTGCAGTCCATGAACCAGTATAGATATAAGGGTCAAGTGAATCGACGATCCATTGAGTGACAGTAACATCGCAGTGACGGGACGATATAATTTGTCGAAAATGAAGAGTGAGCTGCGTTGAAGTACGAGTTTGCGAGTTTACCCGAGAATATCTCGTTGTCAATTTACTTAAAATGTTATGAAGCTAAAAGCTTGACGAGAGACTATTTCTTTTTTTTCTTTGGCTTTTTGTGCTAGAAGCAAGTTGCAGTCTGGCGTGTTGTGTGACTAATTTGTCATTACGCTCGACTTTGTGCCCTCGCGACTCTCTTTACAGAAGGTGATAAAATTATGCAAATCATCGCCTTAACAAAGTGGAATTATCAATCTAGCTCCGATATAAAAATATATCGCACGCCTTTTTTTCAATACAAAAAAAGCGGTAACAAAAGCGGTCTCGGATCGTTAGCTCCGGTGATAAATGAATTTATTCGTATATATAGAGTGAGAGAGGATGGAAAAGAGTAAGCCAGAACGAGTCAAAGCATTTGTCGCACGTGATAAAATCTATAAATTGCACCTCTCTCTCTCTCTCGCTTGTTCGCTCTATCGCTCAGCTCCTCTCTTTCGTTTGCTCGTTCAGCATACATAGAAGCTTTTTCATGTGCGCACGCGCCACGAGCGTATAATATGTCATACTGAGCCGTGCAACTCATTCACATATATACCGAAGGCGTATGTATGCACATTCACGCGCACGCACACGTAATATTATCTCGACGGCTGCCTCGCGCGCCCGTTTATAAATGAAAGTGCACATCATCTCTGACTCTCTCACTCTCTTTTGCGCGCGTATATATATACAGACACAGACAGATATACAGACACGCACACACAGCCAAGATGTTTGCGCTTAATGGCTCGGAGAAAATAGAGCGAGTGTTATAATGTATACACACATTGAAAACGTTGCTCGTGCACAGGCAGCAGCAACAACAGTAGCAGCTTGCAGCGCAGCTGATGTTGGTAGTCTTGCTTGAACCCGAGAGTCGTCGTTTGCACTACGCTGTCGCTTTGCGATGGTTTTAAAATAGGCTTTTTTCCAGGTGAGAGACGCAAAGGCTCGACACAGCCAGAGCTACAACGCCACTACTGCTGTTTCGACGTAGTTGAAAGCTCGAGCTCGTAGCCGCAATTCGTATCAGATTATTATGTATGCAAAAAGATAACGACGATGGCTGAAGCAAAAAAAAAGCAGGACGCGTGACTTGCTACTCGAGTTAATGCGCGTACATCGAAATGAGTATATGGCGCGCGTGGGCAAACATTATGTAGCGATGCAACGGCCTATGCTAATGAATATGAATGTCCGCGATTGTCCGATTGTTTAATTAGACTTTTGCGGTACACGTGCACGGGTATTTCTCAATAATCGATATGACAAATATCACCATTTCTCTCTCTCTCTCTCTCTCTCTTTCTCTCTCTCCTCCCTTGCATGTGTCGGTCCACCACATCGAAGCATTAAGCTTCGGGACGTACATACACGCACGTTGCCAGTTATTTATTTTTTGACCTCGGTGCGGCCAGGGCTTCATTTAGATGACGCATTTTAAAGCGTTCGCATATTTGAAATTAAAAGTAGCAAAATGTGATATTTACCTACACGCGTAAAAAAAAATGAAAATAAAATTGCACTCGAGCGAAAACGGCAACGGCAGAAGAGGCAGCAGCATCGAGTTAACATATACGCTATATGTACACACAAAACTCGTCGGGGCGTTTAAAACGGCTGTGTATGGAGTGTCATCAAATGCAGCCTTGATACACTCGGCTATGTGTATATAATATACCTATCAAGAATTTTAAAACGCCACACACAACCCTTGTGCGCAAAAGTCGCAATGGCTCGTCTCCTTCTATCTTTATAGCTCGGCATATAGCTAACACAGCTCCGTGCGAATGTGTATCACGCACACATGCACAGTGCATAGACACGAGCAGCGGCAACGGCGTTGAACATCAAAAGGGTTCGCTCGAGCGAGTGAAAATTGCCAAGCGCGAGCAGTAGCAGAGCTTTATATACTCCCTATAAAGCAGTCGAGTCTCCATCTAGCTCTCTCTCTCTCTCTCTCTCCCTGCTGACGTACCGATACAAACTTCATATTCTCACTGAGAGGGTCTAGAAAATTCCAAATAGTGACGAGCGAATGATGCTTTGTATCTGTCTGCGTTTATGTACGTGCGCGTCTGTTAAATACGTGCACACACTGGCATGGCGAGCGTTTAACGTTGCCACTCGAGCTGAGCGATGAGCTGGCAGATAACGATATTCGATTGCTGCTTTTGCCTCGGCCCAAAAGAGATGTGACGCGTTATGTACGCGCAGCAGCAAGTGTTTTCAATGAAATCGTTTGTGCCGCCTATACTATAGGAAATTATTCGAGCACTCGACGGTCAAAATTTATAGGCGAGCCAATTTTAAGGCTCTCGGTGCTTCTCTTGCTCGCTCGTTCTCTAGCTATACAGAATTAACGCGCGCATTTCGTGATCGCTCGGCTGACGCTAGTGGTGGTATAAACTTACCCGATGTGACGATATAGACTCATCGACGTATAGTACATAAAGGAGTACCGTAGAGCGCCGTCGGGCGAAAATTATTCGATACAACTAATCGTGATAATTGAATATAACATGTACACCTCTATGTGTATAATATACCTGATTGCGAGTAATTCGAGTTATAATTGCAATGTGCAATCATCGAACCAATTAAATGCAACAGCCCCCATTCAAAATGAATTTTATGTATTATATATACACACACAAAACACTCGTATATATATGGGCTAAGCCATAGTTAGGGTGATGGTCAAAAAATTTTTTTTTCTCAAATTATGTACTTTTGAAGAGTACATTGAAAAGTGAAAATCCTAAAAATTTCAGCCCTTTAGGTCAAACCCTATTGAATTTTCAGGGCCTCAAAGTTGGATTTTCATGTTTTGAGGATATTCTGCTTGCAATTCTGATTTTCTGGGGTTAACATGAAAAAATTGTTGAATCATAGTTTTTAATGTAAAATTTGATGTAGAATTCAAATTTGTACTTAAAAATCATATATACAACTTGTAGACCCATAAAAAT
>CACVKI010144641.1:4881-20946 GCA_902732785.1 Trichogramma evanescens
GGTGCTATGATAGTAAACATCACGAGATTTAGGTGAAGCATAGTCTTAGAATAATTTTCCCTTTTTCATAAAACGAATATCAAAAATAAAATAACTATATAAGATTGTAAAAAACCATTGGTCTTATCACGTCTTAATTGCGATATTTAATCCCAAAATTATTACTGCGCATATGTCGGAAAAATGTTGTATGATTCTGAAAAGAAACTTTTTGGGTTTCCTATCAATGACGAGGTTTAATACCGTGGCAATACCGTGAGGCGAATACCGTGACAATGACAATGTTTCTTTACGAATGTATTTATTTTTCTTTGATTAATTTTATGAACTATTTGAAATCTACAATGAGACATAAAAGTCTTTGTAGATTGTAAATAGTCAAGAAAGTATGACGAAGAGTGTAATTATATAAACGAAGAAAATATTTTTCTCTTGCGCGAATGTAGTCCTTGTATAAAAGAGCCTCGTAGCGGTGATTGTTATGAACCAGCTTTAAACGTTCCCTCGGATATTTGCTTCATAAATACGATCATCCGGTTTGTTTACACACAATTTTCAAAATTTCCGATGCAAATTCAGACTCAAAATTTTGAACTGATAATAGTTTAGACAAATAAATACGAAAATCTTTTCTTCGAAATCTTCTCTTTGTCTCTTCTTTGAAATTTTCTTTTAGCAGTTGTTGAATGCATGATCTTCGCAATTTCCGTAGACTGAATTTTGGTTATATTCAACTAGCCTCTATAGATATATCCATGAACTTATTTTCGCACTTACCATATGCCAAATCTTTGCGACTTTTATGGATTGGCTTTGAAGGGAGGTCAAATGCGATTTTTTTCTAAATACTTTCTCACAACAATCGCGTGAGTGATTTTTTCGACCTTCTTGTAATATTTTTGTACTGTTTATTTAACAATGTAATAGTTTTGTACTTTGTTTATTTTTTACTGTATTTTGGTGGAATAGCAAATGCTGTTTATGTCCAAATTTCTTCTCGGAACTGTCGCATACGTAATCTTTTCGACCCTCGTGGACTACTTTTTGATGTTTTATAAAATTTCTTTGAGTCCAAAATTTCTTTTCGCATATTTTGCATGTATAATCCTTGCGACCTTTGTGTACTGCCGTTTGATGATAGAGCGAAATCGATTTGATCCAAATTTTCTTTCGCACTTGTCGCATGGGTAATCTCTCCGACCTTCATGGACTGTACTTTAGTGTATGAACAAATACTTTTGATCTCTAAATTTTGTCTTGCACTTGTCGCATTCGTAATCTTTCCGACCTTCATATACAGTCTTGTGGTTTATAATGAGCAAATAAGATTTTTTTCCATATTTTCTTTCGCACTTGTCACATGCGAAATCTTTCCGGCCCTCGTGGACTGTCTTTTGGTTAACGAACAAATTTGATTTTAGTCCAAATTTTTTTCCGCACTTATCGCATGCATGATTTTGATGACCCCCGTGGACTATTTTTACGTGCTGGAGCAAAAGAGATTTTTTCCAAATTTTCTCTCGCATTTGACACGCTTCAAATCTTTCCGATCTTTGTGGACATTTTTATATGTAAGAGCAAACTCGATTCATTTCTAATTGCTCCCTGCACTTGTCACATAAGTAATCCTTACGACTGTCATGGTCTATCTTTTGGTGTAAGACCAATCGCGATTTTTGTCCAAATTTTTCCCCGCACTTATGACATGGGAAATATTGTCGACCATCGTGTACCGTCTTTATATGTAGGAGCAAACTTTGTTCATTTCCAAATCTCTTGGCACACTTTTCACATAGGTAATCTTTGAAAACTTCGTGAAATATTTTTTTATGTTTCAGTAAAGTTGATTTATTTTCAAATTTCTTCTCGCATTTGTTGCACGTCAAATCTTCACGATCTTTGTGGACTAATTTTTGTGCGTAAGCAGACTCGATTTTTTCACAAATTTCTTTTCGCACTTATCGCAGACAAAATCTTGACGGCTTTTGAGTTCGGATACTTGGTGTCTATTCAAATGACTTCTCTGGACAAATATCACAAACGTATATTTTGTCGTCCAAAACAACAATGTTGTGTTCACTTGAATTATCTGTAATGACAGCTTCTTCGGATCTTTTCTCATTTTTGTCCACTTTGGTGTGTGAATTAAACGTATGGTTCAATCTATTTAGTATAACTGAAGTTGAATGTGAGTAAGTATTATTGCTTGTATCATCATAAAAGACAACATTAAAATTCATTTATTTTTACTGCAAAAATGATCAGTGATATGTCAAAATCGTTTATGATCATTTTGTTTATAATTAAATTACCGATTTGAACTTTGAACCATTTTAAAATTCTTCTAATTCAAGGAATAGCAGCATATAACTGAAGCAGAAGAGGACACTGTTTGCTAATTAATTAATTTCAACTTAAAGCACAAAATGGTGGTTGAGCTTTTTTGTTTCCTTCGTAGAATAAGTCCAATGGATAAGGACATATTACAGCTTTGAATAGTAATATTTATGTAAATATGATTGCACTGAGAATTGTCGTATTCTTTTAATAAGTTATTACTCGTTGACTTAATGGAAAAAAAAACTATTTTCATAAATTGATTTTTCGATTCTTTGGTTCGGTGTTTTGTCAATGGTAGAAAAAAGTTTTCAGTGAAGTTTTTGGTGCATTTTCAAGTCGTATTCTCTGAGCGCGTATCGTCTTTCTAAAAAGTGATAAAATAATCGTAGCGATTACTGTTGTTATTTTGCGGACCACTTTTCCAAATCCCTTTCCAGCGTATCATAATATGAACGACTATAACGCTGTCCAAAAACATCGTTCGAACCGGCTGTTTATACAAAAATTTCCAAAAAATCTCATTGCCATTTCGCCACTAAACGTTAGTCAGTTGGAGGTCTGTCAAGAATACCTTTGCGAAACGACGACATTCCAGCGATAGGTAGATTAAAATAATAGATTCCAGCTATTGCCCGATTAATATTAATAAACGATCGAATCATCGGAGATAAGAATGTATACAAAACAAAGAGTGTATAAATTAAATCGATTGATATCCAAGTATATAAGGTCAAACACAATTTATTCGATCGATTTATTCAGTCTCTGATTTTCCACCGACGAGCAATGTTTTTCAGTGCTTTAATATTCGTCGCCGGTATTGCCTTTTGTTCGTGCGAGTTGTTTCCTCCGTCCTTCGAGGAATATGTGAAACCCATCCGATCGGATCCGCTGTTCGTTAACAATGTCGTGCCTCCGGGACTGAATTTTACCGCTAGTTCAACTAATTATGGGCCATTTCGCAGCTACTTGAAATTGACGGTGGTAAGTACAGATCGATTTTATTATTTTTTGACAAAAAATTACTTCCGGTGGTACGATCAAATGTGTAGATGTAATCTGACAAAATAACAATCGAATTCTTATCTGCGCATCTCAGTATATATTTTTTAATTCATCGATGTGCATAACTTTTAGCCTAAATTAATCGAGTACCACGGATACAAAGCTGAAATTCATCATGTCACGACCAAGGATGGCTACATTCTCGAAATCCATAGAATATGTGGCAATCAGAAATTTAATTCTAGTCAAAAGGACAAGCCGGTGGCCTACCTACAACACGGCATATTAACCTCGTCGATGGAGTGGGTCTTATCAGGACCTGGAAAAGGACTTGGTAAGCCGAAAGTTCGTGGTTTTAACGCGCGATGCATATTTAATACTTATCGATGTGGTTTTCAGGATTTCTCCTTGCCGACGCGGGCTACGACGTCTGGATGGGAAACAGTCGAGGAAATACTTACTCCCGGAATCACGAGAGTTTGTCCCCGAATTATAGTGATTTTTGGAAATTCGAGTGAGTCTTAATCAAAGCTTTTGTGCAATTGTCTAATCCCTCAAAGATTCATTTTTTTAATCTGATGTTTTTACTTAGTTGGCACCAAATGGGAATGTACGACTTACCGGCGTCGATCGATTACGTTTTGAGCCAAACTAAACGAAAAAAGCTCATTTACGTAGGTTTCAGTCAAGGCACCACATCGTACTTTGTCATGACCAGTAGCCGGCCAGAGTATAACGACAAAATCGAGGCGATGTTCGCCCTCGCGCCGGTCGCTTACTGCTCGCACATGTATAGCCCGATTTTGAAGTATCTGGCCGATTATGAATTTTTCTTAAAAGTAATAATTGTTTTTTATAGACTTTGAGATAAAGTTCATGTTTTAAATTTTATTTCTTCTTGGCAGCCAATACTTTACCTGTTCCTGGGTTTCAAAGGTGAATTCCAACCGAGTAATGACTTTTTCCGGTTATTTGGTTCGCTGCTGTGCCACGGTGCATCAATCTTTCAACCTGTGTGCCTGAATACGTTCTTCCTCATTGTCGGCTACGATTGGACTGAATTCGATGCGGTAAATTGTAGATTTATGACCAGAAAACATTTAAAATACTGGATGTTTAATATTCATGTTTGTGACATTATTTTAAATTAGACACTGATGCCGCACATCTTGAATCACATCCCGGCAGGGGCGAGCGTTCGTCAGTTGACTCATTTCGCGCAGCTGATAAGAAAAGGTAAGTCTTTTGCATTGATTTTAAAAATATTTCGTCGATCGATAACGAGAAAAAATTCGCTTGCAGGAGACTTTCGGCAAATAGATAGTGGTTCAAAGTACGATTTGCAAAAAATCAGCAGCAAGATATTTTTGTACCACAGCAAAAACGATTGGATATCTAGCGTATCGGTACGTATAAAGATACACGATCGAATGCATCGAATACAAAAATTTTTTTTATTTTCAGGACGTGGAGAAATTATCCGCTAATCTACCGAATCTGCAGCAAAGATTCCTCGTGCCTTACGATCATTTCAATCACATCGACTTTCTGTGGTCGAAACACGTGAAGGAACTACTTTACGACAAAGTCATGAAAGACATGTCACAGTTTGTAAGCGGATAGTACAAAAAAAAAAAAAATTGTAAATAATCTTTATACATTTGGTGTGCGTGATTTATATAAGGATCTTAACCCTTCGTGTGTGTGTGTATATGTTGGAGCAACGTCGAGCAACACTTTTCTAACTCAATAATTACTGCCATATTTCACTCTATACTATATGCGCTCTCGCATGTGCTCGCATGTGTATATACGATGCACTGCACTCGAGCGATATAGTCGGCTACTCGAAATGAAAAAAAAAAAAAAAAATTAAATATATAACAGCCCATCCATCAAATCGTCTCAGATTTCAAAAAGGAAAACAATGGCCTCTATCTTTCGCTCTCTCGCTCTATATATACGTATACCCTTGGCGCGAGCGAAGCGAAACCACTGACAGTTTGTCGGCCACAAGAGCAGCAGGTCCATCTCATTGTAAGCAAGTCCCCGGGCCTATATATAACGCGCACACACACGCGCGCGCAAGCAGTACGGTGCACGGCACGCGCTGCTCTCTCGCCCTGCCCGCCCGCGTTCAATGGACTCTCTCGCTCTCTCCATTATCCACCTTATAGACTCGGGAGCTCTTCACAATGCACAAGCCGTGTACATTATAGCTCCGCTTCATCGCGGGCCAACGAGCCGTGAAGTGAGTGTGTGTATGTGTGTGTGTGTGTGTGTGTGTGTGTGTACGTGTGCCTGTGGATGGATCGTCATATGCGCGCGTCCAAGTGCGGTATTATTGTCGCGCGCGCGCGCGGCAGATGACTTGGACTATAACTGGCGTTAGCCTTTCACCGCGCGCCGTCGAGCGGGGGCTGCGCTGCGAGATTCGGCAGCGATAAAAAAAGTTATTTTAATAAAGTACCGCATTGGTTGTGAGTGTAAATATTTATCATCGGCTGATTTTCATTTACCATAGTCAGGTTTAATGACGATTGTTCAAATAAAGTATATTTTTTATAATCATTGGATGAAGTCTTGACCCTTTTTTATTGATAACAAAGAAATGTCACCACGCAGATTTCAGATAGCAATGGAAATAGCTATAATTATTTAATTCCCGCTTTAATCGTATTGTTCTGTAATGCTTCAAGTTTTTTTTCTATTCAATGACCATTCTTTGACAATGTAAAGGTCATGCAAATCAACATGTAAACGAATTTCTTAGTTTATTTTTAATTTTTCTAAATTTGAATTGGAAAATTGAAATTGAAATTTTTATATTGATTATGATAACGTTGTATTTATTGCTTATTCTTAGAAATAAATCTTATCGACCCGGGAGGTACGGTAGCTAACTAATAAAATGTTCATGAATCCATGCCTAGACTTGGAGCTTTCGCCACTAGATGGCGAGTACCTTTATCTGTGAATCTGCAAGTGTCAAAGTCAAAATAATTGTATAAGTGATTGCATTCAAAGTGTTTGAAACCCGGTCTGAAACGTTTTCAAACAATTGAATTGAAATTTTTAGGTCTTTAAAATGCTTTTACTATTGTAACAGAAACTTGGCTAAAAATGGTACTGTAATTTAAAACATTTTACGTGGTCATATTTCGGTCATTAGGCCATTATTAATATCGAGCATTTCTACCAGGGTCATTGTGTCTTTTCAAGAAAAAAAAAGCGAATAAAAGAACGAATATTCCTCGTTTACAAAAGAAAGTCACTATCTATTATTTGAAGTATTTCTCATTTATTTTTCAATGAAATAGTTGAATCACGCTGGGTTTTATTAAAATTATGTAAATATATTTTTCTCACTTTTGAAGATGCGTCGCTGTGTCAAATCATCAATCGACGATGATGCCGTGATTCATAATGCTTTTGAAAGCAGCAGCAGCAGCGATTAATCAATCAAAAACAACATTTTGACCGCCCTTGTGTACATATATTTGCTTTCTTCCGCGATGCTCATCGTATATTGCATGCGGTACATTGTACGACCTACATATTGAAAAGAAGAAGAAAAAAACCGCCGCATCCGTCGCGTTACGCGCGCCGCGAGAAATAATTTTCCAATCGCGTTTTCATTGAGTGCGCGCAAGCCGACGATTGTATTATTGTACTAGTGCGAAAATCCGCGATATCTGCCGACCTTGTTTTATTTCGATCCTCGTGAATCGCTCGCTGCAAATTTCCGTACTGGTAAAAATCACGAGCGGGTTATCGCGTACGAGTGCCTGTCTAATTTCATCGTACTTGTTTTTTTTTTTTTTTTTTTTTTTTTGTTGCGTGAGCTTTTATTTTAAATCCGTCGATCGATGCAAATAGCGCGCGTCATGTGCGAAGCTGCTATTATTGTATAATAAGTGCGTCACGCTCCGACTTATTTCAATGCTCGCGCAAAAAGAGAGTGAGCGAGCGAGAGAGTCGAGGCTAAAAAGAAAAAACAGCGTCGAAGCGAGAGAGAGAGAGAGAGAGATAAAGCTTGCAAGCGTATTAACTCTCCGCAACAGCAGCAGCCGCAGCTTATTTTACAAAGTACGCTCGATGAGAACCGAACGCGCGAGAGAGAGAGAGATTGATACGCGGCGCGCGGGGAGAGAAATGGAGCGACGAGTGATATTATATACGCGCGCGAGTCATTATCAGTCCATTTTGGGATTTCTGGTCTAGCTGATCGCTGCCACTCGCGCTGCTGTGTGACGGATAAATTTTTTTTTCTCACGATCCCGTGTGTGTTTGTGCGTCTGTCGTTGGGCAGATTTTTCGCTCTGTTATCTCCCTCTCGTCTTCTTGGTCCCATAACTCTCTGCCGTGCTGTTGCTGTTACTACTGCTGCTGCTGCTGCTGGCTGAAGCTCCGCGCGATATGTATCCTCGGGCTCAGTTTTTACGAAAATCCAACACGTGCTACACGTCCGCGAAACTCGGCGCGGCGCCGACGATGCTCCTCTGATAGTGACCAAAAGTAGAAAAAAAATAAAGTTACAGTGCATAGTTTTTTCAATTTCAAACGCAAATATTCATTAAGAATTAATAATTTGTTTATACTGTGCGGAGTTACACAAGTTAATATAATACGCTACTATGTTTGGAACGAGATTGATAGTTTATCTTCTGTACACATGTCTGGGTGAGTCTTCTCTCGATTATCTCAATATTATCTGCAGCGCGTCGGCGTTACATCACTCACAATCGCGCGTACACTCCAACGAATTAATAACAAATAAATAAATAAATAAATAAAAAACACGAACGAATAACCACCGCAGCGACGCTCCTGGTGCATCGCACCACCGTGGCCAATCTGGACCTGCCCGACAACCACCACAACCATCACCACCGGCAGCCGGAGCAGGACACGTCTTCGTCCTGGTGCGTCGACACTTTTCCCGCGCATCGTGCCGTCGCCCTCGTCAATCAGACGCAAACGATCCTCTGCAAGATCGCCGCCGAGATCAAGATCTGCCGTTTCGAGCTGCCGGGCAAGTCGGGCTCGCTGTATCTCGAGCCGGGCCAGGCCAAAGCCGAGGACGGCATCGAGTACTGGGGCGGGGGCTTCGAGCGCGGCGAGTGCGGCATCAAGATCGACCGGGTGCGCAAGCAGCACGAGGGCAATTACACGTGTCACCTGGTGCCGGTGGATAGCCGCTCGGAGATCTCGGCGACCAAGAGGTTCACCCTCGCGAGTGAGTTTTATTTATTTTTCATAATTGTGACAGTCGATACTTGATGAATCTATTGTAACGATGTTTTCTGATTATGATCTTAGAGCCTCCGCTGAAGCCGTATCTTCAATTCAATTACGGAATGGACACGTACGACAAGACGGTCTACGAGATCGGCGAGTCGATACTCATCAGCTGCACGGTCGAGGAAGCCGTGCCGACCGCCAACGTCTCTCTGTATTTAGGTATATACACATAATATCATCGTCGCTTTTATTTTTATTTAAATATATAAAATATATTTTACTTTTTTTTTTTTTATCGCGCATCATCCATATATGTATACATCCGAGTTTATGATTTTCTCGTTCAAGGCGATCAGCTTCTGCAGAAATTCGTGAACCCTTCGAAAGGTCAGATGATTTTCGAAGAAATCACGGTTATTAATGCCTCTCGCGCGCTGACTTACGACGATAACGAGAAATTCGTGAGCTGCGTCGTGGATCATGTGGCGCTCAACAAGACTTATGAAACCAAGCGACAGATCACCGTTTTGGGTAAGAGATAAACGCGAGCTGTCCGTGTGTATGTGTTTCTACGAAAATAAAAAAAAAAAAAAAAAAAGAAGAAGCTCGTACACTATCGCTTTCTCCGTACGCGAGTCGATTGATTAAATTGCGATTGATATCGTTTTCGTCAAAGTAGCGCTTGCACCTGTTGTTGCAGAGCCCCAGATGGCGAAGATGAACGTCGAGCTCGAGCTCGGCGAGTCCGTGAGCGTCGACGAGGGCCAGACCCAGACGATACTCTGCAAGATGGACATACCGCTGAGGCTCTGCCGCTTCATGATACCGGGCGAGGGCAGCCTCGTGCTGGACCCCGACGAGGAGTCCGTGGCCGACGGGCCCGAGTACTTCGGCGCCGGCTTCGACAAGGGCGAGTGCGGCGTCAAGCTGTCGCCCGTCAAGTCCCAGCACGCAGGCGACATAACGTGCTTCCTGCTGCCCAAGATCTCCAAGGCGCGCAAGGAGGAGTCGAGGACCATACACCTGGTCGTGAACAGTTTGAGCAAAGACGCGTCGTCGTCGTCGTCGTCGTCGTCGTCGTCGTCCACGTCGCGATGATCGATTATATATTTTTAATTTATATAAATTACAAAATAACATAACGATAGAATACAAAGTACATCGTGGGTAGGTTTTAGCTTGTATTATTGCGTATATCGCACGCGTAAATGTTATTGAAAAATATTACACACATTTATTATATAAAAATATGCGTGTGTGAGTTGTATGCAGAGATATATATATAAAATATGATGTATATGTTAGTGTATACGAGCTCCGACTGTTCTGATAACCTCGTATGACGTACTTAAATTAATGAGATCAGTATATTGTAATGAGTGTCTGAGCAAAAAGAGAATAGTTACTCGTATATAGGCGTATATATATGTAGGAAATGTATAATTTTAAAGCCGTGCATAACATTGACTCTATACCGAGAGCCGAATCGATCGACGTGTGTTAACTAATCTTGTTATAAATATTATTATTATAGAAATTACTTACTACAAAAAAAAAACAAACAAACGACAAACAACAACAATTGATGGTAATGAAGAAATCATATGATTTTGGCGTACTTTATTTTCATTTCTCGTTCTCTGACAAAAATATGCTTACCATCCGTAATTCTCCGTCGACGTGCAGTCTACCGTCGCGCGTCTACTCTCTGATTCGATTAATTCGCAACTTCCGCGAGTATTTCATATCTCACCTTGTTTCAATGTGTGTACTCGAAACACTCGCGTCACACAGTCCACGCGTATAAAACACACCAGGGATTATCCGTCTCTTATATTTTCTCAAATTGATCTCGCGACGATCGTCTTCCTTCCTGTACAACAGTGGCAACAGTGGCAGCCTGCAAAGTCGGATATATACGCATACAGCCGTCGCAGCGGAGGGCATAATTCGACAATTAAAATTCTCGCTCGCAACTGCTCCATAAACAAACAACGACGAGCGAAGCGCAGCGCGGCATCGGCACGGAATAATGAATTCGCGCGCGCAACTTCTCGTCGCGATGTCCCACGAGGTACTGTCCTATATGTATCTCTGTGTGCGAGTGTATGCGTCTGCGTCTGTATATTTTGCAATGCACCGCCTCGCTCGATATAATGTAAAAGGAAAGTTTGGAGTCTTTCAGTTTCTCGAGCGCGCGCAATTGTGCGTATGTATGTATATCTTCTGCGTCTGTGCGCAGAGTTAAGAGACTTCTGGGACTTATTTCGCCCGTATTGTCGCTGCCGTTTATAATTGAACGCCAGCCTCGCGCATGTATTATCATTATTATCATTATTATTATTATATACATGGCAAAAGTTGAATTGGCCTACGCGTACGGAGCGCAAAGAAGTCACGTTGACATGCGAGACGAGATAAGAAGTCTTGATGAAAGAGCGTACGAGAACGAGTCGCGATGCTGCTGCACGACTACGACAACGACGACGTGCTTGTCACTTATGATTATTTAAATCCGTTTTGCTTCTTACTGGCAACTGCTTTTTGCTTCCTTGTCAAGGAATCTCTGCGATTGGTCTAAAATCGAAAATGTTTAATTTCCATATCTCTTCAATTTTGACCATACATTCGTAAAAAATATCGAACTTTTTGTTTTTTTTTTAAGGTTTTAGTGCTGTTTAGAAATATTCGCACAATGGTTGAGAATCAAGAGAAGTCACGTTTCGAAAGAATGATTTAAAAGAAATTTTTATTTAGAATTCCAAAAAAGTACTAGCAAAATTTTCCTAAACGTTGATATCGATAGTTCATTTGCACTGAACAACGCAAAGAATATTCATTAAAATGGATTTTGGTACCCATGAGAATAATTGGAAATATTAGAGTTGGAGATTCGTAAGTTTGGATTTGTGTACTTATTCTGGGATACATCCAATAATTAGAGAGAATAAAATCGAAAAAATAAGTTCATAACTTTATTTAAATTCAATTCTGTCTTGAAAATAACTTATATTGCCTTCTTATCGGTATTCTTACATTTTTAATTTCAGATACTGGTTATTCCATAAATATTTTCAATACTTTTAAAAATAATATCTGCATCATTGGAACTATTTTTTTCTATACGCCAAATACTATGCTTGTCAGCTACATATAATTTTTCTTCATAAATAAAACCATTATTGATGTGGGATAATATTGATGGTAGTTTTAAAGTTGATTCTATAGTAAAGTTATCATCAAACTTTGATCCATAGACCCATGTTACATCATTGCTTCTAAAACTTAACAAATTAACATTACGAGGATTTACATCGGGAGGAATTTTTTGGAGAAGTATTATGAAATCATAATTTCTATTTATTTGGAAATTTCTCTTGTATGTAGAACCTTGATACTGTGAAATGTCACTGCTACCTTTATAATTCAATAAAAGAAATTTATCATAAGTAGCCAACGAAACAGGTGGATTATTGTTCCTTTGATTGATGTTTACTTCAGAAGACAACATTCCATATGGTTCATTCCATATTCTAATGTAATGTTCAAACGTAATCATGAAAGTACCTATTTTAATCGTACCACTAAATAAAACGTGTAAACTTTTCATTTGAGAATCATAAATGAACGCTGTTATTTCCCTATTCTCAGGTGTTTCAAAAAGTATTTTTTGTTCTGCAGTTCTCAAATTAATGCTATACATATTTTTATAATCAGAGGCGAAAATTTCAAAATCTTTTGATCCTTTGCCAAACACAATTCTATCATGGTAGTGATCAACTCTATAATTAAAATACACTGGTAAAAAAGGAGTAAAATCATTGGAAAAGGAGGAAAAATTATCGATGAACTTTCCTCGAATGATTCCACGACCATGAAAAGAGGATTCTTGGAGGTAAATAAGATAGTGCACTGTTAGCTTACAAGTTTTCTTATCATCCTCAAGGTGGTGGAATTGATCACAGGCGCAAGTATAAGTATTATTAGCCCCCAAAATACAGATGTGATCGCAAACGCTTGGTACTTGTTGGCAAGGATTAGCAACTGTAGTAAGTTCTGATTTATTTGGAAAAGCTATAACTTTACTTACAACTTGAAGAACTACCGCGATCTTAGAAGGCGTTTGACATAGTTTACTGACTTCACAATACATGATATGTTGTAATGATTGCTCATCTTGTTGCATCCAAAACAATTTATCATTTTGATATGTTAAACTCGTTACGTGATTCAATGATTCTAATTTGTAAAAAAAATGTCGAGCTTTTCCCTCGTAATTGGAATATTCGATAATGGTATAACCAAGCAAGTATATTTTTTTTGAATTGTAATCGAGTGCAATAGAATTGATATCATTTCTTAAGGATAATGTTTTCAATGATTTACCATCCATGTTACATCGTAAGATTTCACCATTAGCTAATATAAAAACCAACCTAGCGAAAGGATCAATTTTCAGATCTATTGCGTTTTTGAGATCTGAAAATATGACTACTGAATAACTATAATTTTTGTTAAAAACAAGTAAACTTTCTCCTTTTTCATCTAATGCATAAGAGTTTCCCGTGGAAAAATCATCAGCAATTGCCTTAACTTTTAAATTTGTTGGAAGGGATAATCCGTTATACTCATCTGCCAATGAATGAGTCGTATTCGATTGATTTTCAAACCATATTGGTTCACCTTTAAAGTTAAAGTAAAACGCATTAATATAATTACTGGAATCGTGCAAATTATGATGATATTCGGTATCCAAGTTCAGCAACCATAACGACTTTCCTTCCAGCAATAAAAGTGAATTATTGAATTCAGTTTTTTGGGGATATCTATCAAAATTAGACGTCGTGCTTTGATGCGTTGTAATCATACTCGTTTCGCTAGTAAGTGGTTCATGCCGTAATTCTTTTTTGGTAGATGCTGTTTCATATTCTGTCTCTTTTGCACTATCTTGAAGATAAACACAAACCAAAATCAATTTGATTTATAGAATTGGATGATTTAATTAATTTATTATAATAATGTGTACCTTTTTTTACTAAGTCGAGTCGATTTGAAAGATTTATTATCCAAGACATGTTGATAAAAACCATCATTACTAGTGCCACAATTATAGAAATGATGACATATTTCCTTTTTGTATTGTACAAAATTTTAAGTTGCATAAATTTCGAGTGTAAAAAATCGCGAAAAGTTTGGTTTTCATTTTCATTCCGAAGTTCTACATCTACTTCAAATTCTGATGCTGCAGAAAGAAATTGATCCATTATATTAAACAGATTTATGGATTAATTTGCATTAACAAACCGTCGTGCTTCTGGAAAAATTGCATGATCTAAATGTATCACTTTATAAACACAACTTCACAATAATTATAACTTCACTGTAGTGCATCAGTCAGAGTCTTATGAAGACTGAGCAGAATCATATTGTTTGAGTGAGAGTATTTTTGCTCTTTCCGCGATAACTTCACATTGATAAGAACGTGATTCCCACTTTAAATTTACTATTTTTTTTGTTTTCATATTATTCAGACGTAGAGGGGCCATTAGCATTCATAAATACTAAGGATTTGGCTTCAGTCTTAAGTAAGTAATCCTATTGCATGTACGATAATTACACGTACTGTATGGCTTTCCAATTTTTTGCTCCCTAAGCACGTAATCTACTATATTACAGTATCATGAATTGAAATTGATCTCCGTGACTTGATACATTTTCTTAAAGATCGCCAGTTCTTAATGAACATATTTGAAGGCCTATACTAACATAAAATTAAACATAACATAACATTAAATTGTAAAGGTGAGTGAATAATGTTATTTAAATGAGAATTCAATACATTTTCAAATATAACTTTCATTACTTTATTTAAAATGTTTTTACACTTCTAACTTAAGATGAACGTTATTCCACGAATATCTTCGGTGATTTTAAAAAGAATGTCTGCATTAATTGAACTATTTTTTTGTACACGCCAAATAGTATGGCTATCAGCTGCGTACAAATTTTCTTCATAAATAAAACCTTTATCGACATTTGATAAGACCGTTGGTAGTGTCACAGTTGATTCAACTGTAAAGCAATTATCAAACTTCGATCCCCAGCTCCACGATACGTTATTGTTTTCAAAATTCAACCAATTAAGTTGACGTGAATTTGGATCAAAGGGATTTTTTTGGAGAAGTATAATGTTCGAATAACGATCTCCATCTATTTGAAAAGCCACATCTTGTGTATTAGTTAAACTCTGGAATTGTGAAATTATACTTGCACCCAGGTGATTCAATAAAAGATTTTTGTTATAAGATAATATCGCCATTGAAGAGATTACATGAGAGTATATTTCTCGAAGATATACTTCGGAAGACATCATTTGCATATCCCATGTACTCACATAATACTCGTTGTAATTAGCATCCCTCAATAATAGGTATAAGCATTTCACTTCAGGATCATAAGTGAACAATACTATTTTTCGATTTTCGGGTACATTGAAAAGTATCTTTTGTTCTGCATTTCTTATATTGATGCTGTACATAATGTTGCTATCAGAAACAAAAATTTCAAAATCTTCTGATCCTTTGCCGAACACTGTATTCAAATATCCATTAACTTCGTAATCAAAATGCACTGGTAGAAAAGGAATCAACTCATTGGAAGAGGAATTGATAGAGGATAGAGAATTATGGAAAAACTTTCCACGAAAGGAATTTTTGATGAAGTAAATAAGATAGTTTTTAACTAGTCTACAAGTCTTCATATCATCCTCAAGTTGGTGGAATTGATCACAGGCGCACGCATAAGTATTATTAACACCCAAAATACATATGTGATCGCAAACACTTGGTATTTGTTGGCAAGGATTTATATCGAAAGTAATTACGGATTTATTCGGAAAAACTATAATTTTACTTTGTTTAGAAAGAACCGGAATCTTTGAAGTATTTAAGCATTTTTCATTAACTTGGCAATAAGTGATATATGGCAGTGATTTTGAAGAATGTCGTACATCCTTTTGTACCCAAAACAGTTTATCGTTTTGATATGTCAAACTGGATACCTGATCGAAGGTTTCAAATTTGTGAAAAATTTTTCGAACTTTGCCCTCATAATCTGAATATTCTATAACGGATTCATCAAGCAAGTATATTTGTTTTGAAGTGTAATCTAGAGCGAAAGAATTGATATCTTTTTTTAATGATTTTAATGTTCTCAGTGATTTACCATCCATCGCACAACGTAAGATTTCACCATCAGCCAATATGAAAATCAATCTAGTAAACGGATCAATTTTTAGATCAGTTGCGTTCTTGAGATCTGAAACAATAACAGCTGAATAATGAAAATTTTGGTCGAAAATAAGTAAATTTTCTCCTTCTTCATCTAAAGCATAAGAGTCTCCCGTGGCAAAATCATCAACGATTGCCTTAATTTTTAAATTTGGTGAAAGGGATAATCCGTTATACTCATCTGCCA
>CACVKI010144641.1:20996-65812 GCA_902732785.1 Trichogramma evanescens
GAGTCTCCCGTGGCAAAATCATCAACGATTGCCTTAATTTTTAAATTTGGTGAAAGGGATAATCCGTTATACTCATCTGCCAATGAATGAGTCGTCTTCGATTGGTTTTCAAACCATATTGGTTCACCTTTAAAGTTGAAGTAAAACGCACTAATATAATTATTCGATTCATGCCAATGATAATGATGCTCGGTATCCAAGTTCAGCAACCATAACGACTTTCCTTCCAGCAATAAAAGTGAATTATTGAATTCAGTTTTTTGGGGATATCTATCAAAATTAGACGTCGTGCTTTGATGCGTTGTAATCATACTCGTTTCGCTAGTAAGTGGTTCATGCCGTAATTCTTTTTTGGTAGATGCTGTTTCATATTCTGTCTCTTTTGCACTATCTTGAAGATAAACACAAATCAAAATTATTTAGATTTATAGAATTGGATAAATTTAATCAACTTATTGTATATTATTATGTACCTTTTTTTATCAAGTCGACTTGATTTGAAGCATCCAAAGAATTTGATTTTGTAGGACTTATTTTCAAGGATACATTGATAATATTCATAATCACTAACATCATAATAATAAAACCAATGAAGAAATATTTACCGTTTGTCTTGAACAACATTTTGAGTTGGGTGAATTTCGAGTGTAAAAAATGGCGATAAGTTTGGTTTTCATTTTCATTCTGAAATTCTACATCTACTTCAAATTCTGATGCTGTAGAAATAAATTTATCCATTATAATAAACTGATTTAGTGATTCATTGAAAATAACAAACCGTCTTGATTCTGGGAGAATTGCATGATTTGACTCTGCACTACTTTACAGGAACAATTTCGCATTCAGTATAACTACACCGTAGTGTATCAGTCAGAATTGTCGAGCAACTGAGCAAAATCATATAGTGTTAATGAGAGTTTTTGCTCTTTTCGTGATAACTTCGCATTGATAAGAATGTGATTCCCACTTTAAAGTATAAATAAAACTAGATTAAAATGACGTTATATTATTACTATTTCTTTAAAGTTTTAATATTATACAGTTCATATAAAAAAGTAAGCATTCATAAATACTAAGAATTTAGTTTAAATCTTGAGCAAGTATAAGTTTAACTTCTACAAATTTAGCAGTGATTTACTCATTTTTTGTTTCGTTAAAACAAAGGTTTTATAATTTTGAGTCGAAAAAAACATTAAGCCTACCATATGAATACCGTCTGTATGGTGACATATGACTGCCGAACAACGAGTCGCGCGTGCACGGATCAGCATTCATGTCGGCCGTGTTGCAGTGCAACAGGAATAGGACAAAGATCAGGCTCGACTCCAGCACGAATGCGGTAAAACTGTTGTAAACGAGAGGCATCTGGGGGAAGTCGAGCGATGATCATTACACTGTACGAGCATAATTGTTATCGAGCGCAATGACGGGAACATTTTTGGCCCTCGTCTAGCGCCAATATAACGCCGGAAGAACGTGGCGCACGAATAGAATCGTTAGCACGTCTTATAGATTCAAGATAGTTCGGGGAATACGATCGCGGCACGAGTAGCAGCAGCAGCAGCAGCAGCAGCGGCAACACTACTAGTACGTGTGCCCGAGATTGCGTTCGTCGATCTTTTTCCTGCCTCGCTTCTTTCTTTTTCTTCCTCTTCGTCTCTTTGCCGCTTTGCCGTTATATAGTATATAGCTTGTGCGCGAGAGCGCAGCGCGTAGCATATAGCCGCGCCCGGTATACTATCCGTGCGTAGTCGCTCCTGTGGGGGCGTAATGCGATTCTGCGAGCCGATTTCTTCTCCGTGTGCATGTATATAACATACGTATATAGACTTTCGCAAGCTGCGCGAGGCTCTATTTTCATACGCCTTTCGCAGTCCTCGCAAGCGGAATATAAGGAGACTCGAGTGCTCGGGTAAGTCGTGCTTGGCAATACGAATTTCATCGTTGCGAAATCGATTTACCCATGATGGATGTGTACGTTGTTATAGTGTATGTGAGTAATTTTTGGATGGTTTTTTTAAAAAAGCTTTAAAATAATAATTGATAAAAAATTTAACAGGTAATGGTAGTAGCTTATGTGGCATAAATTCAACATATGAAAAAGTTTTGTGAATTTTTAAGATAAGAAGAAGTTATTGCCGAGAAAGGGACGTTTAATAAGACTCGTGCACGCGCGGTGACTGTGTTGAGATTAGGCATTAGGGAGCTATTGTTTGTGCAGATACAAAGACTCGATTGCATTTCAACGAAAAAATTACTCTTTGCGTAGTTGTTAGTTACACACGAGTTCTTTATAGGCGGCTAATTTATGCACGACAAAGTAACAAATTCGTATTCGCAAATACATGAATCCTAAGCAAATTTATACATTATACGGACGGGGGTGTAGTTACGGAACGTACATTTGATCGGAATCAAATGATAATAAACGGGGAGCTAAATTGTCTCTACTTGCAGCTTTTTTATCAATAATCGATGCTGCTAATTGATTGTATATAATACTGTAATCAGTTGTTGGAGTTTTTCCGGCAATGTTAATGAATAATTATTGCTTTGAGGTTAGCATTTTTTAACCCGTATAGTACTAGAGAGTAAGTACTCGTGGAAAGGTTCAACTGATAAGTGGAAAGTGGAGGGTTAAAAAATCAGATCAACAACAATAATTTAAAGAACAAATTATAATTAGACAAACAAAAAGTATTTTAGTTTATGTACGGCGATAGCCGCGAAAAAATGAGAAAAATTTTTAATTAATATTGTTCCTCGAAAGATTAAAGAATACAAGTGGAAGATTTTCACAATTAAGTAGCGTAACTTGTGCGAGTGTTGAAGTCTTCATCGAGTTCAAATGTCTCAGAACAAATTTCTCGCTTCTAAATTTTGCAACTATCATGTATTGCACTCTCATCTGCTTTTTGAGGCTACATCTACATCCTAATTTTTTTTGACAAATCTCACATTCAAAAGGTTTACTACGATTATGTGCCGTCATTTGTGTCTTTTGAGGTTCTCTTTCAATCCAAATGATTGGCGACAAATCTCACTTTCAAGGGGTTTGCTATGAATATGTAATCTTTTTATATGAGATTCAAGGTGATGTTCCCATCCAAACGATTTTTGACAAATCTCACATTCGAAGGGTTTTCTACGACCATGTACTGCACTTATGTGTCTATTGAGTATATTTTTGCGTGAAAATGTTTTGTGACAAATGTCACATTCAAACGGTTTGATCCGGTCATGAACTGTGTTTATGTGAGTTTTGAGGGTACCTTTTTGTCCAAATGATTTAAGACAAATCTCGCACACGAAGGGCTAGCTATGATTATGTACTGTATTTATGTGATTCTTGATGTTACTCTTGTATGAAAATGATTTTTGACAAATATCACATTGGAAGGGTTTGCTCCGATCGTGTACCGAAATCTTGTGCCTTTTAAGTTTATTCTTGTATGCAAATGATTTGTGACAAATCTCACACTCAAAGGGTTTGCTCTGATTATGTACTGCATTTATGTGAATTCTAAGATAATTTTTGTATCCAAATGATTTTCGGCAGATGTCACATTCAAAGGGTTTTTTACGATCATGTACTACACTTATGTGTCTATTGAAGTCACTTTTGAGTAAAAATGTTTTGTGACAAATGTCACATTCGATGGGTTTGCTATGATCATGTACTGTATTTACGTGTCTATTGAGGTTACTCTTGTATGAAAATGATTTTTGACAAATATCACATTCGAAGTGTTTGCTCCGATCATGTACCGAAATCTTGTGCCTTTTAAGTTTATTCTTGTATGCAAATGATTTGTGACAAATCTCGCACTCGAAGGGTTTACTCCGATCATGTACTGTGTTTATGTGAGTTTTGAGGGTACTTTTTTGTCCAAATGATTTTTGACAAATATCACATTCAAAGGGTTTTTTACGATCATGTACTGCATTTACGTGAGTTTTAAGGTGACCCTTTTGTCCAAATGATTTTTGACAAATATCACATTCAAAGAGTTTTTTACGATCATGTACTACACTTATGTGTCTATTGAAGTCACTTTTGAGTAAAAATTTTTTGTGACAAATGTCACATTCGATGGGTTTTCTATGATCATGTACTGTATTTACGTGTCTATTGAGGTTACTCTTGTATGAAAATGATTTTTGACAAGTGTCACATTCGAACGGCTTGCTCCGATCATGTACTGCATTTATGTGAATTTCGAGATTTTCCTGATTTCTAAATTGTTTGCGACAAATCTCACATTCATGTGGTCTAATGCTATTATATATCGTATTGATATGTTTTTTTAGAATTCCTTTTTCATCATAAGTTTTTTGACACATTCTGCGGTTGTAAGATAATTTTCTTTTAGTATTTTTTTTTACATTATTGTCTTCTTTGTATGTATCAATTTTCAATTGGTTTTCTACATTCATAACAAATGAATAATTCTGATACTCCGTTTTGCAGTTGTTTATCGAAAGAGCCGTCAATTTAGGATTGACATAATTACACTCAAAATCGATGAACATATTTTCATTTATGTCATTGGTTTGATTTTCGTTTTCTATTTTTACAGTAGGCTGTACATTTTGATACTCTGTTTTGCAGATGGTTGTCGAACGCGACAACAGCTCTGGCTTAACATTTTTGCGCTCAACATCTATGAATATTTTGTCATTTACATGATTAGTCTGAACTTGATTTTCTATTTTCACAATAGGTAGGCTACTTTGATGTTCAGTTTTGCAAGTAATTGTCGACAAAGACTTCAGTTCAGGTTTAACATCTTTACCCTCGTAATCGATAAATATTTCTTCATCTAAATTTTCTTGTAGCGCCATAGCCTCATTAACGTGGTTTGCCTAAAATTATAATCAAATAATACTTTTTAATTGTGGACGAATAGATTAATCATCCAAAATCGTTAATCTTACCGATGGTTCATAAAACGTGAATTTTTCAAAACTTTTGAGTTGACAAGAATCCACTGAATCAAGCGTATAATCATCGCCTACATCTAGCCAAGGATCGGTCGACTCTTTTTTCACTCTGAAGAATGAAGTCAAGTTTAATGAAGCGATCGCTTAAAAAATTATAATGATATGTATAATAGTTATACCTAACTGTGTCTTCTTTGTTTTCCATCACTTGCTTAACTATAGGTAATATTGTTAATTTTCACGATTTGAAATGAGAAAAATTTGAGGTTATTTTCCTCCAGTAGCCAACACTGTACCTCGATTTCACCAAATTGTAAACACTGGCTCCGGAATTCAGCTCTTCGTCAGTGACTGAACATACTACTTGTATATTATAAGATGATCCCGCAATGGTGATAGCTACTTGGAGATACTTTCCCCTTCCCATGTCGACTGGTCATACGCAGTAATGTACTGCCATTTATAGACATTCGCATATCATTAATGTAAGTACACCGAAATTGTAATGAAAATTGCATTCATACAGGGGTACAAGTCGGCTACACCTGTGATCAATATACGGTGTATCATATATATATACGGCGTATATACGGTGAATCACTTATTTAAAAAAGAAATGTATCTCTGAACCGATATCGATACATTCAAATTCAATTATTTGTTGGATCTGCAGGTAATAGTAAAATAACTACGACAGTCGTGTCTACACTTTTATAAAATACATATCGATTCTTGAAAAAGTGAAGGTTTGATTGTGTTATGATCCGACGTTGGATTTTGGTAGACTATTGGAAGGAAAGTTATGGTTCGTTTGAATGAAAAAATAAAAATTTTCAAAATTATGAATAAAAATAAAAGTCCCATGCAAATTTCAAATCTACTCAACATTAAAATTTTTCAATATTACATACAAATGTCTTTTTTCTCGCAGTAAGAAGTTTGCCGAGAGAGTGAACTTAACTTTCAACGGTATCTTCTTTAAATTCCTTGTTTTGAAATCTAATGATAAAAAAAATGCGTAAGCCTTTCAAAGATACAACGAAGGGTCCTCATAAGTTTTACAATTGTGCCATTCGAATTGGCTGACCCTCGCAGGTCCTCCGTATTTTAAAATTAACACGAGAATCGCTCGCACATACAGCAGGCAACTCGCAAGCTCGAGTCGGTATTATTCATCGTTTCGCGTTGGCCCCTTGATTACGGTCATTGACTGTGCAGAAGGAGTATAGACCCACACACGCGCACACGATGCATACTTGCGTCGGCACGTTGCGACGGCAGCTCGCTCGGGCCAACTTTTAATTAATAAATCCGCGAATCCATATTTATATGCCTGCGCGCGTGCACGCTGCCTGGCGAAAGTTCGCATTAGCGCCTCGCAAACCCCTTGTGGGCCGAGCACACCGTATACTATATACTACACCTGGCTGAACGTATGTATGCATGTATGTATACGTAGTGCGACGGCGGCTCTCGCGCAACTTTATTAATATCCTTATCAAAAACAGCGGTGCAGCAGCATCAATGGCATAACGTTCAATTCCGTGTGTACACGAGCGAAGACTCATTCTAGAGAGTTGCTGTGTGAAGGTGAGTCTCGAGCAAGAGTTTTGCATGTATATAACTCGAGGCCAAAACAGCAGCAGAAGTAGTGGCTGGGCGCAGTGTCCAGTCTGGCGCACACCGCGGACGGTAAGAATTAATATAGCAGACCCGTGTGTACGGCATAGTTCCTATCGTCTCTGCTGCAGTCATCCAGCTGAGTCTGTTATTGGAATTAGTGCGGCTTTAGTTTGACCACGCTCGACCGCGAGAGAGCTTTAAACTCGTATACATACCTTGTGCAGCATCGTTGCACACACGAGAAGAAAAATACATTCGTATCAACATTTCGATACTTCGAGCTTGCGGCGACCTCGAGTTACGAAGCTCGTGACGCAGCTAATGAAGGAATTACGATTTTGGACTCGAGTTCCCGCGGGTGACCTAGCGCCCTCGTCAGTCCCCTGCAGCTGATTCCCTCCTTTTAGCGGTTTGCGAGCTTACACTGCAGTATAATATGTATTGTCGTGAGACAAACGAGTCGAACGCGTAAGATATGAGCGTATGGTACTCGCGTGCGACGGTTCGTATACGTGGATAATTTCCTTGTTTTCGTATTCGTTGATGTTTTTGTGAATCGGGATTACGATAGGTTCAACAGAGCGATCGAATATCTTTTTTAGTTGGTTGATTTTATTTTTATGACATTCTAATTTGAAATTTAGGGGTGAAAAAGTACAGCAGATTTGATTTTTCTAATGACTTATCGAAATTACAGAAATAACTTTGAATACCGTGCACTTTGAGAAAAATTAATCACTTCATTTATTAAATTTAATCGCATATTTTATTGTTTTATTTTATGTAATAATTGAAACGTTATCAAAATTTAATTATCATACAATTTAAAAACAAAGCGCCTTCCAAATTGATCTTGAAAGGCAAGCCACGAGTCAAATGCGTACGCCTGGGACACATACCACTTCAGAGCCGCCTTCTTGAAGATCATCGGCAGCGTCAAAAATATGTCTCTCACGTTCGTTTCAGGAGTGACGCTGATGAAAAATGCATTCAGTTGCATAATGAACTCTTTGGTCTCGTCCTCGTTCTCGTCACCGCTGAAGCTCAAGTTCCACAGACGCAGCAGCTTGGCGATCTTCAGCTGCGTTGAAATATCGGATCTCTTCATTAGTAGATCTGCCTGATTATAATAGGGCAAAGACATTGTGGAACGCTATTGATTTAGGCTTTATTCCAGTGTAGATCACTGCGATACGCGGGTTAAAATTAATAAACTCGAAATTCTTCGCTTTTGGCCGATAAAGTTCAATCTTAATAAACGATGGTATCGCTTCCTCGTTGTACGATGTCTGCTTGTCAGGAACGAACTAAATTGAACACATTGACAAAATAAACGAATCACGAGACATAGTTCAACGTCTAGTTTATTCTCAATCAAAGTTACTTGTTATTGTAAAATCAATCGTTTGTATACAAAGCAGGATGATCCAAATAAGATTATAATAATCGCGTTAGAATTAATATTTTATTAATATCAAAATATTAATAAAATACTACTAATGGTCTAAGAAATGGTTCCACCAATGAGTAAATAGGTCAAAGATGCAACTAATCCTTCAATCAATCATCTAATCATTCAACTAATCAATAATCAAAAATAGAATTTTTTCAATATACTCCGATTTTTTTAAGTCGTTAGATTTGAAAGCCAATTACAACATTTTGCCAAATGAATAGCTGACATTCTGAGGAAGCTCTGTGAATTTTTTTAGAACTGAAAGTCCGTATCGAACTCGATTTATTTGTGAGTTTTTTATTTATTTTAATTGAAATAAGCCTTTAGCTTGCTCAAATCACTTATAGTATGTTTTTTCTAACAATTTTGGACAATTTTTAACATAAAAGCTCTCTTGCTCATTTTTTCGTGTAAGTCTGTCTACATTGAGCAATGAATTTTTTAAATATTTACGATAATATTGAATCTCGGAAAAATGTCAACTTTGGACCTCTGAAAAAGGGCGATAGACTGTCCCAAAATTCTAACTATATTTCTGCCATCGTAAACAAGTTTTTTATGTTATCAAAAAAAAAAAATTTATTGTGTCATTCGACTTCACAGAGAATCGGTCATGTATAAAGCGAAAAGAACGAGTCGAGTATGTGAAAGATTAAGAGCCTCTTAAACGCACGTGCGATAGCGTGTGACGTAAGTATTTCGTTTTGTAGCTAATTTCCTGTTTTTTGGCTTCATTGTCGATAGTACAGAGATCGAATAGCAGGAACTTTTTGTGTGTTATTGTTATTATTATAGCATTTAATATATCAATGATGCCTTGGTCGTTCCTCGAAAACTTAAAGTAGCAGTGTATTGACTTTTGGTTCTGCGTTAATGACTTATCAAAAATACAGAAATAACTTCAAGTAACAGTATTTTATAACAAGACAATCACTTATTTTATTCAATTTAATATTACATGCAGGTAAAAATTCATTTATTTCATTACTTTGTTTTATTTAACAAGTTAAATTTGTAAAATCAATAGATAAAATTATCTAAGAACAAGTTCGTTAGTTATACTCATAAAATACATCGCTCTCGGCATTTACAATCGAAAATCTCTTCGTCAAATTCATAATTGCTTTGTTTTATTCAATAAATTTGATCAAAATTTTGAAGAAAGTATCATAAAAGAAATTCTTATGTTTCACTAGTCAACCTTACGATTGTACAATCGATGAGCGTGATTATCATCTTTTTGTTTCTTGGATCGTTGTAAGTTGACTATTCATGCCCATTCAGTTGCCGATTGAAGAATTGCGCCCGAAACATGTCCCGAAATTCGCCCCAAGTATGGAACTTGGCTTTCCAGCGCGAGTACCACTCGAGAGCCGATTTGGTGAAGACGATCGGCAGCGCGTAAAATACGTCCCTCTCGCTGATCTCTCTCCTGACGCTGGAGAAAAATTCCCCCAGCCGCAGAAGGAACTCCTTGGTCTCGTCCTCGTTCTCGTTGCCGCTGAAGCTCAAGTTCCACACGCGCAGCAGCTGGGCGATCTTCAGCTGTGCCGAGATAAACGGTAAATCGACGCCGATCGTCGATCGGATCCTCGGTTGGGTTACGATCATCAATGGGTCTCGTTGGTCTGGCTGTGGCGACGGCGTGAGCTCGCGTCCCTCGGGTACCACTTGAGCTAGACCCGGTGAATCGATCGGACTGTAATACATCGCTGAGCTTGTCGCAGTACGCACCTACTCGTCGATCTGCGATACGCAGGTTAAAATTAGTAAACTCGAAAAGATTGAGTCGTAATAACCGATGGTATTACTTTTTCGTTGTTTGATATTTGCGGGTCGGTAGCTAACTAAATTTGACACATGGTCAAATGAACGTCTAGTGTCTTCTCAATTAAAAATACTTGTTATTGTTGATCAAGCTGTTTTGTATACGAACTGAGTAACTATTCGATCACTGTATTAGGTTAATTAAATGAGAGATCGATTATAAATTGCTGATCGAGCTAAAATTAATGAAAACGTTGAAATTGATATTTGATCTTAATTGTAGTTGCATTATATAATAGCGAAACATTTCTAACTATATGATTAAGTACGTCGTTAGATTTCAAGGCTCGCTACAAAAATCTAATAAGTGTAGACGGTTCCAAAAATCTATTAAAAATTGTAGAATGTTTTTGGCATACAAACTGTTTTATGTTTGCAGAAAAAATATTTATTTGGCCAATCGACATCACTATCTTGATATTGTTTTTTTGTGAATCGTAAATAAAATACAGCAATTAAATCGCTGAGCTTTTTTGGGTTAATTTTATGTTCATATGATTGGTCAATATGACTCTAAGATCGCTGCGGGTGCGTTTTCTCGTACATGAAATAAATGATCAGTGTCTTAATCGTTCCTCAAAAATTCAAAGCAGAAACTTATTGATTTGGTTCTGTTAATGACTTATCAAAACTGCATAAATAACTTCAGGTAACAGCATTTTATAACAAGATAATCACTTGTTTTATTCAATTTAATATTACATGCAGGTAAAAATTCATTTATTTCATTACTTTGTTTTATTCAACAAGTTAAATTTGTAAAATCAATAGATAAAATTATCTAAGAACAAGTTCGTTAGTTATACTCATAAAATACATCGCTCTCGGCATTTACAATCAAAGATCTCTTTGTTAAAAAAATATACACCGTTCGACGGCAATCACAAATTATTCATAATTTATAAATTATTATAATGATTAATAATAATTATAGATTATAATAAATTATAATTGATTTTTTTAATTTTGTCATCTTCTACCGATGAAATACCTCCACCAGTTGATCAAGTATTGAAACGGCCAAAAGGCACGAATTCTGACGTATATAACAGCTTGTCCTTGGCCTGGGCCGGGTTCTGGCGGGCTTGCGTCGTCGATCCTCGGTTCTCCAGGAGGATTTGGAGTCGGAGTTGGAGGAGAGGCTGGAGTCGTTGTCTGCTTCAGAAACTTCTCGTGAAATTCTTCGCTGAACTCGACCCACAAGTCGAATTTATTTCTGTTCATCCAGAACCAGGCGAGAGCCCCCTTCCTGAATACGATCGGCAGCCCGCGAAGTAGCTCCCCATCGGGCACGTCGCCCCTCACGCTGGATCGACACAGCTGCAGACGCACGTAGAATTCAGCGCGGTCCAGGTGGTTCTCCTCGCCGCTGAAGCTCAAGTTCCACTGTTGAAACAGCTTGACGATCTTCAGCTGCGACTCGAGACCCGACGGCACCAGCTGGTACGGCGGTGGCGGAGTTCGAGGACGATACATCGCGGGTGATACGCGCTGATTAAGTATTTTTTTTTTGGTCGGTAAAATTCAATCGCAAAACCGATGGGTATCACTTTCTCGTTGTTCGTTGTCTTTGCCCGTCGGGAGCTAACTAAATCTGACACATTGTAAAAATTAACACGAGATAAAATCGAACGTGTAGTGTCTTCTAAATTGAGATGTTTTGTATACAAAGAAGAGTAAATAATCGATCAGTGGGTCAGCTAAACTAAATAAGAGCTCAACTATATGTTGCTGATCGAGAATTGACTGTGATAAAAATATGTCGAAGGTTCAACTGATTATTGTTATTTTAAAAAAATTATTAAACATCTAATTCAATCGAATATCCCACGAATACATTAACTCTTTCAGAACATAATACAGTAAATGTCGAAAAAAAGCCGACGATCAGCTCGAAACTTCGTTAGCATATATGATGACGCGGGTTGTCCGCATGTGAAGGGCATGCAGCATAAAAGACGTACGCTATGCCTTATGAATAGCCTCCGTAACGAATGCATATTACAGTAAACATAAGCCGCTGTAAGAAATATAAGAGGGGGCGCGTACGTGCTAGACCCAACGACTGCAATACCTTATATTCTCCATAACTAATCGTGATTTTTCGCGTTGAAAATTATCGCGAAAAAGCATGACAGTTGGCTGGCACTCGATACATAATATAATCGACGATTAACGGCCAATTAGCGTATCCGTCGTTCATAATCTACAACTAGAAATTTTTACGAGACGCGCAGTAATCGATCATTCGCGAACTACAGGCCTGAGCATGTGCGACGATCGTCTCGAAATCGTATAATATATCATATCGCACTTGCTCGGCCAGTTGGTTCTATATATCATCATATATGCAGCGTACGTATCATATGCACGCGCATATCGTATACAACGAATAATAGCGGCTGGTAAAAATAAAATTGTATCTATTGTCGAGGCGCGCGAAAAACTAAAAGTATACATGGGCATATGATAATTATTGGACGCGTGTGCGTATATTATATTATACGTAGTAGTAGTATAAATTCGAGGGTGTGAGCGAGTGCCAATTTGTAAGCAGAGACCCCATGTAGTGCTCAAGAGAGACAGAGAGAGAGAGAGAGAGAGAGAGAGAGAAGGAGAGGTGCGTATGGTGTACACAATTTGCTTGTTTATATATAGACACGGTGTTTGATTAAAACGCCAATGCGCTTTGTACAATTGCACGGTTGGGTATTACTCTCTCTATCTGGCACATACACAGACATACTCACTTATAGTTATGATGATACACGCCCTCGTGTACGAGATTCACATTGCAGCAAGAATTTTTGGCATAAGAGCAATCGAACGCGATACGCGTAGTTGCCCGTTATGTACAGTTTTTTTTTTTTTTTACACTTTCCATTCAAATTCTCGCGCGATTCTCAACTTTTTCTTTGTCGTTCATTTATTATGCCCCCGTAAATACGATACATGTACAGGGCGAAGACGAGGCAGTCATTTTTCAAAATTGATTTAGCTCGCTCGACGTATTATATATTATATAAAGTGTATTCTAGACGGACGTGGTGCAGGAGATACGGCGGCGGCGGCCAAGAGCTGCAGCAACGGCACGATGTTAGTTTAGCCTCGCCATAAGGCTTACTTAGTATATTATGACGTATACATACACTGGGCTCTCTCTCTCTCTCTCTCTCTATCTCGGAACATTGTATCAAGTTGAGAGCGCGGTCGTATACGGCGTACGGTGCACAGGCAGCCTGAAAACCGTCTGTATGTGTGTGTACGCCGAGGGTTTGTAGCATAAGGGGGTGGTGGTGGTGGTGGCGGCTCGTGGCGGTGTACGAGATACTATACTAGACAGCAAGAGAGAGAGAGAGAGAGAGAAAGGTTAGATATACTAACAGATGGAAGTGTTAATAATTGATAGTCGCGCCCCTCTCGTTGATACTTTCTCTCTCTCTCTTATATGCCTACGACTTCGGACTATTTCGGACCTAGATAGGGCGGCTCTGTAGTGTTGTACCACTACTCGAGCTTAGAAGGGTGGCAGCTCGAGCTATATATGTGTGTGAGTGTTTGTGTATGTGTCGTTTCATTTTTTTTTTTGCTGCCTTCCTTCGTTTCCACCTTGCCCTTTTTTTCTCGCTCGTTGGAGATGCGAATGCCGGTGAAATGTGTGCGCATACACGGGGACTGCACGACTGTTGGGCGCGTGTATGTCGTGGCATTGCGTAGCCGCCGTCGTCGTCGTCAAATTGATTTGCGCCCAGAAATGGTCCAGTGCGCGATATAGCTGTTAAATATTTACCGTCTGTGTGTGTGTGAGAGAGAGAGAGACAGAGAGAAGAAATGGTATAAGAGAGAATCGATACGCGCGTGAATTGGATATGGAGCTCATTTAAAATTATAATGATTGGAAAAGAAGAAAACATTATTTTTCCGCCTCTGCTGCTGTATACTGCCTTTTTGGAGAGGGTGGAGGGTTGAAATGTATTTTTTACTGCTACGGTCATTTGGAATATTGGATATCGCAGCTCGAGAGAGAAAAATAAAGTACTCGATTTCAGGAGGGCAATGTCAACTCGTTTTCTCTCTCTCTGCAGCAAAGTATTCCAGTCGACTCTTCGCGCCACACGATTGTCGCGCAGTATCAGAAGAAGGGACACATCAAACAAGGGTTGAGATACGCTAAAGTTAGCCGGAGAGAAGGTTTTCTCGCGCGTCGTACATATATATACGCCTTAGAATATGCATACAGCAAGCTTATGGCAAGCTTATGGCTCCAGCTAGCGTTCGAGAGTCAAGGCGACCAATGCGCGCATGTATAATGGACGCATTAGCTGCTGCCCTCCGACCGCGCCAGTTTAATTAGTTTACATTACGGACTTGCGGGTTCGCGTCGTCGTCGTCGTCACCGCACACGTACTATATACTAGCCTGAGTCAATGAAAAGGGGTTGTGTGTGACTGCCTCGCGCGCTATCAACGAGCTCTGGACGTTCTCTCTCTCTCTCTCTCTCTCTCTTGCTTCCACGATGGTTTGCGTGCGTGTGCTGTTTACACCGTCGCGTTGATTAATCGGGAAAGTTTGATACGCTACGTCGTTGTCGTCGTCGTCGTCGTCGTCGTCGTCGGGGAAACGATAATCACGCCTCGTTTAGTGGCATAACTGACGCGCGATATACCTTCCAGCAATCTTCGCTGCGGTGCGCGCGCTGACACTGGGCTCTTTGTACGCGTTATTACGATGTCCTATACGTACACTTGCATTGTGTATAAACACGCACACACACACACATACAAACATACGCGTGCATGTGTTTCATGGGTTTTTGTCTCTCGTGGGACGTACGAGACCTCCTCTTCGTCCTCTCCCTACTTCGCGTACTATACAGAGCGTCATTGAACGTTTATTTCCTGCGCCGCTCGCTCGACTGCTAATATTAGACATGCAGATTTGATAAGATGAACTTCGAGAGTTTTTGATTTTTTTAGCAAGTGTCCCGTTCAATTGTACCTAAAAATGTGATGTTCATCGCTTATACTCGTGACTCGAACTCGATCGATTCGAACGATCTATCCTAAAAGAAATCTCATGTGTTGCAGCTGTGCATCTGTTTTTAAAATTTTAATTGGAAAATTTTTTGCGTTTCTTTCAGACTACGCCTTTTGTACGAGGAATAATAAGGCATTTAATGGGAATGGAATTTTTTTAGATGTCGTTGCAAAATCGAGTTTTGTTGACGAGGGATGGTTGCACGCTGACGAATTGTGCGTTAAATCTCTCGCTTAAAAATTGAAACTGTGTCGCTACACAGTTAAAAATATATCACACCCCTGGTAGAAATGCAACATTTTTTCACCATTTGTGTAACGCTTTTTTTAATAAAAAATGGCCATTTAATGGTCATTTGCCATGAATTGCCATTTAATGGCCATTTTTTATTAAAAAAAGCGTTACACAAATGGTGAAAAAATGTTGTATTTCTACCAGGGACTAAGTAGATGAATTCTAATTCATGTAAAAACATCAATCGATTGTAGTACATTGGCCTATCTCAATCGAATTTTATCAATTTTCAACTTCAACTTATACAATTATTTTGACTTTGCCATTTGCAGATTTACAGATAAAGATACTCGACATCTAGCGTTGGAGGCTAGTATTAATTAATGATTGAATTTTTATAATTGTTTTTGCACAATTAACGCAAATACTAAATCAGTCTTAAAACATTATTTTTGTAACGAATATATCATTTAAAACTACTCGAAACGCAATGCAGTACTGGTAACTTCAATTTCAATTGACCGCATAAGCTTGGACGCAGTCAAAAGGCAAAACAAAAAAATATATTCTGTAGCGCCACCATCAGAACACTTCTGAACTGCTGAAGAAGAGACAAAATTTTGATTTTTTTTAATTCAAGTTAATTAGGAAAACATGATGGAAGAGAAAGCGTACACAATTTTGGACGCGACCAATCTCAACGTGTATAAGTGAAAGTGACAAAAGGAGAATGGGTGTGGTCGGGAGACTCTAATTATCTTACTGTAACAGGCAAACATGATCGAAGAGGAAATGTACAAAATGTCGGTTTTGACTAATCTCAATGGGAATGCGTGAAAGCGCCGAAAAAAGAGTTGCTTAGGCGGGGGTATCATTCGTATCATACACATATTGAGAGAAATTTTCATCACGCTACTCTGAAAACCAATCAAATCGCCTAAAAAAAGTTTACGCTACCCTCCCATTTTCTAAGAGAAGAGTGGCTCTTTTCAATGCACTTGGTGAAACTAAAATTATTAATTAATTTCTCATTTTTTTTTCGTATTAATATTTATCATTGAAGGAAAAATCATTACATATAGGAGTACTCTCCAAATCCACATCGATTCATGTTTCATGTACATGCGATATTTGCAGAAAGACATTTGCACAAAAAGGTTATCTCAAAATCCATATCAATTCAATGCTAATGGTGTTTCGTATGTTTTCTTAAGCGTTTCCTCAAAAAACACATCGATTCGGTGCACAATAATCTTAAAAATGTACGTGAGCGGAAAAGAATCATCAAGTAAGAGTTTTTAATCTTAAAAAACACATTGATTCTGTGCATCACTCGCGCATTACAATTAAGTAAATGTATAAAGTTTAATGTACTTATTCGAAAGACTAATTTAAAAATATTTATTCATGATATTATCATGAATTCATCTAATGTTATTTTATTATGTCAAAACAGTTTTTAAGTTTTAAAAATATCAAAAAATTATTGAATTAGTTAATGTAAATTTTATAGTGTTATTCACTTTTCGAAGTTATTTAACTCGTAAATTTTTTTAAAATTGCTGAGATTGCTGATACTATACATTTAACACACCCACTCAGTCCATTCATATCAGGCTAGTATGATTAAAGATGAAATGTAAAGAATTTTGGATTCGACTTATTTTAATAATTATATGAAGCCACTGCATTAGTTCGTCCACACTCACTGATATATTTAAAAGCAAATGTTTGATTATAAGTCTGTCGCTGTTGTAATAAAAATATTCCTTCACATTTTATACTGCTCTGATGTTCTTGAGAATGAAATTTGTATCGCACCCGAGAGGTACGCCATGTGCTCGAAAGAGTATTACAATCGTATTTACAATTTCGACTTTCGCGGACCACGTGGCTCGTAATCTGATACTCCAATGATTAGGCAAACATGATAGGAAAGAAGGTGTACGAATTTCGGTTTTGACAGATCTCAATGACTATTATGTATACAACTAAGGCAAACATGAAAACGTCTCGGAAGCGCCAGTTTAAGTATGTGGATATCGTGTGTATAGTCGTTTATTAGGCATCCGATGCTATAATACAGACACTACAGTGTTTATAATTTTGTCATTTTAGATCAAGTGGGTCGTGAACCCACTTTGTAAGTATAGCATTAATTAAGCAAGCATGATTAGTCAGTCGTCGTCGGAGAGCTGAGGCGAGAGTCAAGTTATATTTGTGTCGAGTCTATTAGGCGAGCATGAAGAAGGAAAAAGTATTCATTTTTAATTCTTGATCAGTCTCAATTATATTTCAGTTGAGTTATGATATACATGATATGTAATTACAGGTCATCAATACTTTTATAAATAAATCAGTTAATTCTCAATCAGTCACAAACAAGGTTTTTGTAATTTTTATAATAATTTTCATTTGTTGTTTATCAGTGTGAGTTACTTTAGTTTTTTCTCTTTAAAAATAAATTTTTTTAGCTATTTCCATATATATTGATGAATTGTAAATTTGGAAAAATAAAATCATTGACGCATTTTTTAAAGTAAATACGATTTTATTTCTACGTGCCGGGCGAACAAAAAATACAATAGAAATGATTTTCGATAAATATTTTAAATGATGGCCATATTCATCGAATAAAAAGTCGTTGAAAAATGATTTTCATTCCTGGCAAGGCAAGATAGGTTTTATCAAAATTTATCGAAACAAACAGTGATTTTGTTCTTTATTAATCGATTTAATATTTATACAGTCATGGTCAGCAATAAACCAGTTATCGGAGATTTCCCCAGGTGACCAGATTCTACACTGCTCCGCACTGCTCCGGACGTATAAATAAACTTATTGAAAAACGGCGCGGGATAAACGTTTTACCTTTTCTTTACTTATTCAATAAATGAAAGAAGAAGGAAAGCTATTGCCCTTGAGCTTTGTTATTTCCATGTACGTGTACGAACACGTGCGTCGGTGTGCATGCCACATATCTTCTTCTTTGCGGCAGATTGCTTTTGTGCGGTGTTTTAACTTGAAATTTGTGATACTCGTGTAATATCGAAATTTAATCTCGCTATCGGAATAAAAAAAAAACCTACTTCGATTAGAACGAGCGAAAAACTCGAACGTGTCTGCATAGTTCATGAACGCAGTAGCATAATTTACACGGAGAAAGAATTTAAAAATTAATACTTGGTAAAACTTAGTTAAATTATAATTTAAAATTCAAAACGGGGTTAATACTTAAGGACCACAAGCCGAGAGCAGATCGTCGAAAGTACAGAACGACTCTTTCTTCGTTCTCTGACTCGACCCCCCGCCCCATGCCACAGAGACGATTGCGCATCGAGCGTCTATTTAGCAAGTGGCGACTACGCGACAATATCCAACACGAAAGAAAGAGTCGAGCCCACGTTGTAACCCTTTGACCCGAAGGTATACGTGTATGTGTACGGAGGCACTCCACACGCAGCGAGCGGGTCAAACCCCTGCATATTTCACATTTATATTAACCTGATTAAGACATGTTGCCGAGAGAGAGAAAGAGAAAGAGTGTGAGAGAGAAAGAGAGATACGTACACACGCGAGCACTTTAATGCTGATATGTGGAGTTTGTTTCTGAACTGGCATTTATTTTAATGGAATTTGTAATTAAATGAGTTATACTTTACGTTCGCGCGGGCAAAACTCGCGCGCTTTTACATATTATACACATGCGTGTGAGCGCGCACATACGTACGTGCCTCGCGCAATGAGTCTGTTATATGCATATTATACCTTTTGTGCACGTACACATCGTTTTTTTGTTTTGCACCGATATGTCTTATTACATGGAATTAGTTTATGAGCAAGTAGTACATGTAAAAATAGTTTTATTTTATCACCTGAATGATACTGTTAACTTATCTTTGACACAACACGTAAAGAGTCTTAACATTTAATGTCTAGTTTTTGAAATGTTTGCAAGAATGTAACGTTTTACGTAATGTTCAATATTTCTTGGCTAGGTAATGCTGAAAATGTTGATCACTGTGGACTATTAAAAATTCCCGCAAATGACCATTTTAACACCTTTGTTAATATCCAGTCCAAAATTTCTCTAAGTTCTTTGAATCCAACAATTGTGCTAGATCGATCAGGCATCTTGAAAAAACTGTAAAAACGGGTTTTGATCATTTCGACTGATTTTTAAGTTGCAATAGTTGCAGTTGTTATCATCATTTCCAAAAGTTCATACGCAATGTTCCCACGAATACTGTTTTTTTTTCGACAAGTTCATACGTATTGCCTCCTTCAAATTTTCTTTACGATCATACTGGCTAACTGGCTAACTATCTCAAAAAACAATGGTATTTTTTTAGATTTTTTCCAAAAAATAATTGCAAATCATTTTAGTGATGGATGTGTTATTTTCCCCATGTTCGCGTGCTCTCTGCATTTTTCCAGGCTTGAGACTGATATTCAAATTCCGAATGGCTGCATTACACTCATCCATCGCACATTCATTCATCGTTGCATATTTACTCATCATCACTCATCAAGAAATAAAAATACATAAAATTATATTAAATAGAATAAAAAATTTGATACTTTTTTTTGATACAATCAAAAAATTAAAACTATTTATTGGTAGAAATATTTACAAAAAATGTTGTCGAAAGGCCACACAACGGAAAAACCACAATTCAAAAAAATGCAAATAATAATATTAAAAAATTTTAAAAATGTACAACAAAACAACAATAGTCGCAATCAAGTTTTTTTCTTATTAGCTTCTCTTATTAATGTTTCAGCTTGATTATCTGAGAGGCCACGCTTCATCAACTCTGCAATAGTTGCCTTTTGCGTTACTAGAATGGACTTGGTTCACATGCAATTTAGGGTGCGATCTGGGATTATGCGTTGGTCTTTTTGTCCAAAGAAGGGAAGATGGTACTTGCAGTTATAGACCACTCGCTCCAGCAGCAGCTCACATTCGTCGAGGCTAAACAAATTGCGTCCACCATGTATTTTCTGTCCCTGTAAACAAATTTGGAATTCGTTGTATTCACGATGTTGTCGTATTATTTTACTCTTAATTTGAATTTAAATCTCTCAGCATTTCGGAACAACGCAACAGCTTGGGCGGCTAGCCTCTGCCCCATATCTTCCTCGCGAGCCATTCTCTCCCTTTCTCACTGCTCGTGCGCCGCCTTGGCCTCCATCTCCTTCCGGAGACGATCGGCCTCGATCACCTGCCTCGCAGCGGCCAATCTACGCTCGACGCCATCAGCAGAGCCTTACGAGCGGTCAACTGGAGCTGCAGTTCCTCCAATTGACGCATCTGTCGGTGAACAGACTCGAGTTTCTGCACGTCTCTGATGACGCGCCCTTCGAACGTCAGCAGATGATACTCCGGTGATGGTGGTCGTTGAGGTTGGCATAAAGCATCGATGGACGAGCACGTCTTGCCGACCGTCCGTTTCATGTCATTCTCACACTAGCAGAGCTGTTGAAAAATCAATAATTGACGAAAAATGATGCATGTTGAAGTAACCCAAGCGCCACTTACCGCGGTCGGCTCAAGGCCCTGCTCATGCCTCTTTTTGCGCGCGTTCTCCTCGCAAACGTCCGCAATTATTTGCTCAACTTGTTGTCCCCACTGCAATCAATGCAGATGTGTGCATCCATCCCCACTCCAGCCGCTGCGAGCTTCACCGCCGTCCGCTAGGCGGCTCATTGTCTCCCGCAAGCGACGGGACCCCGCCACGGTACTTGTATAAGTGACTCGGCAGGGCTTTCTATTCGCGAATTTTTCTCAACGCAAGGCAATGTGTCCTACATGAAAGCTGTTTGAGGGCAGATGCACGGGTAGCTGTTTTCTGATATATATAGATAATATATATAATTTGAGTCATTAATTACCTCGAGTAGTACCTTAGCAAGTTTTAATACAGGATCATTCGGTTTTTTGAATTTTGTCTCAGCCCTGAGCTTTGCATTTGTTCCAACCATTTCAAATCGTTGTGTAATGAATTCCATTATTATCTGGTTGTAATGTGTATCCTGAATAGGTTTCTCTGCCTATTACATTCAATAATTTGAATTTTAATTAAAAATATTGAATTTTAGAATAGAAAGTAAAGACTATACCACAACATGAGTTTCTTGAGATTTCCGAACCGCAGAACGTAGTCATTTGGAACGTCTATATCGGTAAGTATAGATGATAGATTAATATACGTAAAGATGAAGGTATTTATGAATGTAATATATGTATTGGTAAGTATAAATAATAGATGAATATAGGCAAGTATGTATGTATGTAAAATTAAGATTTTATGATTGAATGATCTATTAATTTGTTTACTTACATCATATTTTCATCAGCCGTGATGGCGTTTATTCTTTCATTCTTTGATAATCGATCCATAACGATAGATAGTTTATTAAATTTGTATATAATAACCTCGCTGCTTAACTTGCTTATGGACTCGCTGCTTGACTTGTTTGTCGACTCGCTGGCTGATGTGGAATGGACGGGTAGCTCCGATTTTCATTTTTATGAATTATTATGATGACTATCGTCATTTTTTTTAAAACAAAACAATTGACGAATTTCATATTGTCATCTCTACCTAGTGCTGCTACTACGACTTGAAACCGGTAGCAGTAGATATTGCGTACAATACACATTCAACGTTACTCCAAAATTGATGTACACATCGTGCCAAAACGTAAATGTATTTCAGTAAGTAGTGACATCTAGAATCGAAAATAATAACGGCCTCTACAATAAAAGTGAATGTTCACTGTTTACTTTTTCTTAGCGTTCAGGGTGTATTGTAAGCAGTACTTAGCGGTTATAAGCCTAAGAAAATTTTACTATAATCTTTTGTTTCAAATCTCATCTCGTTCATTTGATTTATCATCATTTTTACGGTGTCTTATTATTTTTAAAATTTGTTTCCTGTGTTTAGAATAGGATTATATTATTTAATTATGTCGGCTGAAGATATTCGTATTGAAAATAACGATAACGATTTTGATGATGAGCAAGAATTTCAAGAATTTCAAAAAGATGTAGATATATATCAAAAAGATAAACATTTCGACCCTGTATCGTTGATAACAAAAGCTTATGTTATTAATTGCATAAAAGCTGGTGATTGCGCTTTGTAAGTCTAACTTCTTTTCACATACTTATTTATTTATATAATTAATTTTTAGGTAATTATTAGGAAAATATATGTAAATATATGTATACGGAGAGAAAGGAAGCGTAATTTTTCACCCGGGGGTGGGAAAAATTACTCTCCCGGAGAGTAAAGTACATCCGATTGACCGTCACGCTACCGTCACAGTGTGTCATTGTCAATTTTATAAAAAGATCTTTGTGTGGTCTAATTGATTTAAATATTTTAATTTGATTTAATGAGTACAAGGTATAATAATGAAAAAAATGGGATATGCATACTTATATTAAATCAAAGTACAATATTAAGAAATAGTTTATCATTTTTAAGCAATAGTTAATCATTTTTTATAATTCATTGATACATTAGCATCAATGAATTTATGGACTTGTATAACCACGTAACTCCCAATTATTCATATCAATGAATTATAAAAAAGGATAAACTATTAGCAGTTCGCACCACATGACTCAAGGCAAATCCAATTAAATCATCCTTATGAAAAAGTTGATATGAATAATTGGGAGGTTATACAAGTCCATAAATTCATCTAAATAAACATCAGTGTACATTTTAGTAACAAAAAAGAACGCATTTTCAATTACAAGTATTTTTTGTACATTATAAAAATTAACATCTAATTCATTTGGTATCATTAAAATAGTTTGTTCAGTTACAATACAACCATGGAATTGCAATTTTTTTTGAGAAAACTATCAAACTATTCTGAACATTTGCTGGTAATTGATTAAAGTAAAAACTAACGCCAGGTAATTTCATGACGTTTAATTTTATCATTTTAACATTTTGATCATCAATGATTTTGCAATTATATTTGCTCTGTAACAGACGATAATTGAATTTCAATTGATTCTTCACAGCAATCGTGTAGCATATATTAACGCGACTTATAGCTACATGAGCTGCGATTTTAGATTGTCTGTGTCGACTTTCATACCTCATTGATGCAAGTTTCCAAAGTGGTCCAAAATTTTTGAAAATGGCTGGATAATGAACCAAAAARTGGTGTTTTGGTTTAAAATATTGATTAGAAAAAGTTGATGCTAATAAYTCTAAATAATCTKTTATTAATACTTGAAGAACTTCATCAGCTTGAGGATGAAAGTTGACACASATACAAAATTCAACAATTTTGCATAAAATCTTTAATAGTTCCCAACATGGATCTGCTTCTTTTATGTAATGTCCAATCATACATTTGATGTGTTTTTTCCCCACTGGCAATGGCAATAACCTAATAACCTAAAAAAGAAAAAATCAAGTTACTTCAAGTTATTATATTATTATTCTTAACCAAAAAAAAAGTTAACGCAATGTAACGGAGTACCCTCGGGATGCAGGCGCTTCGCCTGGCGTGATGTCCACACAGACCTGTAAACGGTAGAAAGAAAGAGGGTGCCGAAATAAAGATATGAAATCGTCAATTTATAATAATAACAATTAGGCTTGATTTATTTGAAAAGGCGCCAGTCACGAATGTGACGCCGTAACGGTTAAATGTTACACGATAACATAGATCTTGTAAATGATGTTGTATATTATTATAATTAGGCACGCGATTAAAAGTATTACCGAATACAATCTATATGTGGCCTCAGGGCCACCTCAGCTAGCCGGTACAGCGGTGTAGGGTCGTAGGACGAGCTAAGCGGGGACGTAGTCGAGAGAGATCGAGCGGTATCGAAGAGATATTATAAATATGGCGCAAAGTACCCGAGAGATATGGGCGACTTACAGTTGTTGACTCGAAGATGTTGTAGTGGATAGATTGGCTCTGGGAAGTCGGCAGCACGGACTGCAAAAATAGCTAGGGCAGACAAGAGGTAGCCAGGTCACATCAGCTCCAGACGACGGCAGCTCACACTCGTCGACACACACCACACCGGTCACAACGGTAGAGGAGGTTACGCGTTCGCACGTCGTTCACGTCCCAGCACAGAGTGCTATGTCCTCGCACAGTCGCCGGCCCGTCAGTCTCACTTGCCCCCTTCCACACATCAGGCCTTCGTCTTCTCACCGGCAGCACGCGCGGAACCTGTCGCTCACGCAAAGTCGCTCACGATTTTTCTCGCAAATTCGGCGCATCGCGAAACACGGCGCGATCCAAACTGGCATTATCAAGCCCGATCCTATATAACTCTCTCGACTACAGGGATTCTTAGGATAATCAAGGAAGGAGTACCACCGGACTCTGCACTGGGATACTACTTCCTTACAACAAATAAAAACTTACCAAAATAAAATCTGCTACGATGCGTGATGTCACGATGCGCAATGAATGAATTATATTTTTCACACTCTGATTTTTCACTCTGATGATCACATATAAGGTCAACAAATTGTTTATTGGTGACAATTTTACAATCTAATCACTCTGATTCAATAGTCAATACGATTATCCGTTTTTCAATCTAATCAATTGAAATCGACATTCAGCGCGCTTCGCGCGACTCATCATTCGATATTCGACATTCGATTCGATATTCGACATTCGATTCGATATTCGACATTCGATAAGCTCCATGATTCGATAATCGCATCCTCAAATTTATTATTAGATGACAGGTGTAGTTAGGTTTACTCCGATGAGTGTACTGATGTGTAGACAATACTGGTAAAGTTTTTACCCAAAATAATCTCTCAATAAATGATCAGTTCATTTGAAACTTGACCAGGACCTTTGTGAGTGTCCTAGAAATGTGCCTATGAAGCGAATTAAATTTCATTACTTGATACAGGTAACGAATCAATAATAATTTATATTTGGCTTTTACACCTTGTACCAGAAATTCAAATGTTAATTACGTATCTAAATTTGATTTTATCAAAGTCATCATAGATGTATATTCGATGCAGTAATTTGGTAATCGGTACTTTTAAAGTGGCCTAACGAAAAAACAGTGCTATGACTCTAACCCAAAAACGCCTAATGCAGAAGTTGGCAGTGCCATCTAGTGGCTATTTTTAAATTAAAATTTAAGATAAAAAAATGGTAATCGATAATAAAAATCCCTGGGGCCCGATCGGTATTCGACATCGTCTATAGAGGACCCTTAAGGCTGTTTTCATATGTGTTGTGGTGTATGGGAAAGAGTGGGTCCAGGGCGGTGACCCTGGTGAAGGTGCAGGCTCTGCCCCCCCCCCCCCTCTGCTATAAAAGAATACTGTCATAAACTGTTAACAACAAGTTTACATGATATTTAAACTCAGATCAATTTTTACTTATGCTTCCCAAATTATTGCACTTTAGTTGAAACGTGTCAACAGTTTTTGTACTCCCCTACCATAATAGTAGCTAGTGATTACTGAATTTGGTTAGATGAGGAAAAAAATAATATGTCGATACTCACACTGCGTTAGCCAACTTCTCGCCCATCAAACTAATTTCTGGTTGTCGACAGACTGGTTTTAGTGATGGCGGTGGCGGTGGTGTCGCTGCTGTGCGTAGCGTAGTAGCTGTGGTAGTGGTGGTGGTGGTGGTGGTGACGGCGAAGGTCCTTTGCTAGATCGCCTTCGTTTGGGCGGAGAGGGTGCGTCTGCGTCAATAGGACATTCTTGCATCCTGGACATGCAAATGAAAAAAAAAAAAATTTGTCATCATGCAAATACCAAAAATGAGAAGAAGATACCCACAGGCTGCTTCGCTTTCTAGAGCTTATCTTCGCACTGTGCCGCAACGGAGCTGGAGGGGGTATTGCCAGTATTTGCGGTGGTCTTGTATCTGGCAGTGGTTGTGGGATGGTCGCTAATATTGTCCAAATATTGTTGTTAAATTGAGATCTGTTTAGTCTATTATACTAGTCTTATTCTAATGCACGAGCGACGATCTGAGTCAACACCACCTAGCGGTGACTAGTTGAACCAAAACCATTCGTCTGTAATTTTATTTGTTTTGTTTTACCCTTATACAATTTCTTCTACTTTGCCACTTGGAAATTGAATTGAATTGAATATAGTTTTATTGGCAACACAAAGAAATGTGTACATGGCCACGTGCCACTTGGAAATTTACAGATAAAGGTGCGTCGCCATCTAGTGGTAGAGGCTTAAAGTAGTGCGATAATATCTAAAGACGTAGAAAACTGGTCAACATTTAATAATAGCTAAATCATCATTTACAGGTGATTTAAAATTTGCTCAATAACTGTAACTATGCCGCTTGTGCGCATATACACAGGCCCAACGTCTCAGAACAGGTCTAATTAGCAGGCTACACGATTTGACCGATGGGTTGGCCTGTTACGTATATACAGGTGTATAAATCGGTAATCCCTCAGAGGCGAAACGTGGCAGTATGCGCGCGCGTTAATAAGTAAAACACGAAAATCCACGTCTTACTCGGCCGGACAAGCCGGACACGATCACATCGGGCTATATCGGCCTCGCAAGTACAGTTACCAATCATACGAAATACTTCGGGCTCGAGTCCGGTGCGAGGGTGTATTTCTGTGTGCGCGCGCGCGCGCGGATACATTATGAAACACGCACAGGCAGCTATGTATACGCTCCGTGTGTGCAGCGATTCGCTGGCGGCCTTATACACCACTCGTCGTACTTTGGGCTCGTTGCAATTCCCTTATCCCTTAAACAATTTGTGCAGACGGCGACGCGAGAGCAACATGTCGCTTCGAGACAACACTGCAACGACGACGACGACGACGACAACACACGCGCGTCTTGTGCGCGCCCACATTGTACGCTGCACCAGAGCTTGGGGGGTCTGCTGTGTGTACCACCACCCCACCTTCTTTCTCTTACATAGTGTATGATGTAAGCTCGCATCGCTCGGGCAGGTGACTCGAGTTTGCTCTTAGGCATTGCAGCCGAACGCGATCCGTTCCAAGGGCGATAACTTATTCGAGCCGGTTGCATTACGGCGCCGCTTCACGGAGGCTCGTTATAATTCATAAAATCTCGAAACATTACTATATCGTTGACCTCGAGCTGCGTTGATTTTTTGTCGAACTTTTTTAACCGATTCGTGCACTCAATTGACTCGACTCCTAGCGCTCGTCGGAAGCTCGAAACCAAACAATATATTAGCGAGCCTCGATGATATTTCGAATTTGAATTTAAATGACTTGGCTGAATCGGCTCGGGGACTCTGGGACCGCTACTACTACTACTACGCCGAACCCGTTCGTTTCGTGCCTCCATCTCTTTTCGCCACTTTAACTCTCTTTCACATCCTATATACGTACCACCGCCGCTATATGTACATGCATTCGTGCGTTTTCTCTCCTCTTTCGGCTCCATCAATTTCTACTCGCTGCGCTGTGCTGAGCGCCGCGTGTATACCACCCGTTTTCCATTTTCTTTCTGGTGTCTCCTCGGCTCACTTTTTTTTTTTACTTCATTTTATAATATATATTTCCGTACTCGACTTCTTTTTCCCGTGCTTTTCTCTCTTCTAAGCACATATTGAGAGCACGGAAAGAGAGTATACGCGTGTATACGTATTTGCTTCTTGTTAGCCCGCAGGACTACGCATGTTGAATAAGAAAAGAGGAATGTACTGTAAATTTCGATGTATATCCTGTAGCTATGTGAGTAAGTAACTTTGGATTAAAATATGGTACGTTAGATTACGCTTGAATCATGACGCAAATTCCTGTTTAAATATTATATTTATATCCCGAAAAATAATTATAATTTCGATGCTCTTGTAATTCTTTCAAGACTCGGGACAGACATCCGTACACTCTTTTACAAACTCAATTCCCCTGAACGTCGGCTACACGCCCTATACATTCGTATATATTTATACACGTCGTCCATACACATAGCAGCGAGAGTCGAACCTCGCACATATATATACATATAGCATACGGTACACGACGTAAGGGGTCAGTCGGCAAAAAGGACTTAATTAATGAGCTCGGGAGTTATATGCACGTGGAAATGTCGCGTGCTCTCTTTCGTCTTTCCTCTCCCTGAGGGCACGAGAGAGCGACTCGAGCGCTCGTATGTAGGAAAACGCACGTACCCACACACACACACACACACATACGTATAGCCGAGATGACGGAGTGCCCTCGGAGGAGTACAAACCCAACTCTCTTTCGATGCCGTCGCCGTACGTCGCAGCCGCAGCCACCGCCGCCACCGTCGCGAAAACTCCGCGCGTATGAATATGTCTCCGCTAATTCAAACTCGCCATACGTTCCCAGAGGCCACTTCGCCGTATACCTACCTACCTACCTACCGTCGTCGTCTGTTTATGAGGAGTATTAAAAACTTCGCTGCCCTTTTCTCGAAAGCAGAGTATACTCGAGTGTGTGTGAGTATCTATACGTGGTGCCGAGTTTAATTAGATATGGCGACGCCGCCGTGTACGTATTATATATACTGCATGGAGCACGATCGCGAGTCAAAAGAAACGACCAAGTGTATTACACAATATGTATGTATAGAGGCGGGCGCCTGTGGGACCCTTTTTTCCTCGTGCGCTCCGAAAAAGGAGGAGGAGACGGAATCAAAGCGCGTGTGTATCGGCGAGCCCGAGCCGTGTATATAATACGATTCATTTTTCGCAGAGTTACAAATTTGAGATTTTTGAAATGAGAATGATATTGAAATAATTAAGAACAATTGCATTCATTCGAAATGAAAATTTCCTAATATTTACGTCGTAGGTGGATCGCTGATGGGAAACACAAAGTAGCGATTCAAGTGAGAAAATTCAATAACTCTAAAGTTTTACATAATAAAATCTATTAAGATAACAAGAAAAGCAGGTTGGTGAGAGCAGACCAGCATCGTGCCAGTTTAATTTTCATTCGTCCACCATACTACTTCAGCACGTTGTCGGCGAGTACCTGGAGCTCCGAATAACCGTCACCTGCTTTATTTCTGAGACGTTGCATTCAATTCAGGAACGCCAGCAGAAACTTTTTGATCTAAGGCGATCAATTCATTTTGAAAAATGAAATATTTAATGGTTAATATAATACGATTAATAAAAGATAATAAAAATTATGTAGACTAGATCAATTTTATTACTCAAGGGTTTTTGGGATTGCTGATTATAAATACGTGGTCAGCAATAGCCTACGTACCTGGACCCTACGTAATCTCCAAGATTAAAAAAACAAAAAAATAGTAAACCAGTACGAACTAGGAAACATTAATTTCTTTCAAAAATTTGCATTATAAGTACAATTCTTCTCACTTTATACTTGCAGATTTACAGATAAAGATATGCGCCATGTAGCGATGAAGACTGGCTTTAATTATAATAAATTTTTTTAAATTATTTTAAACAAATAAAGCAAAAAGTAATACTATGAAAATTTAATTGTAATCAAAGCCAGTCTTCATCGCTAGATGGCGCACATTTATATCTGTAAATCTGCAAGTAGTAAAATGAGAAGAATTGTATTTATAACTTAATAAATTTTTTGCGACTGTATATGATCACATTTTTGGTAAATATACCGATCGCAACATTTACAAATTTATCGCATTTACGCGAGCTTTTTACCCCATTAATTCAGATCAACGCAGTCACTTCGTTCGCACGAGTATGTACATACGCAAAGTTCATAGATTTCATTTTATTATATGTACGCCACGCTGCAGCGAGTTGTATTTATGTAGAACTCGTATTATTCAATCATGCCGTGCGGCGCTATATAAAAGTCGTTACATAAATAGCGACGCGAACGCCACGTCGTCGTCGTCGTCGCCGAGAGCGTATAACGCGCGAAAAAGTTTTAACTTCGTCGCAGCAGCAGCAGCTAGCACACAGCGTCTCGCGTCTCTCGCGCGCGCCTGGGGTTGAAAGCTCATGAAAAAATCTTTGTCCCGCGCGCAATGAAGTATGGAGCTGCTCTCTCTCTCTCTCTCTCACACACACTCTCTTCTCGAGCAGAGCTGCGAGAAAAAGAGAGAGAGAGAGAGAGAGAAGTAAGGAAGGAAGGAAGGAAGGAAACTGCCTGCACGAGCACGGCATCGCATCGACCAAGAAGAATGGTCGACGGCACTCCTTAAATTTGAAAAATTAAATTACGCCCTCGTAAAACGTTCCAAAATGTGTGGGTACATGTGTATGTGTAAGAGTACGCCGGCATACAGCAAGAGTGGAAACTTTATGTATACCCGAGTATATAGCACGTTCACCTGCAAAAGCTTTGAATAAAAACAGCATTAGTCCGTGCATAATGTATGAATCACGAGGAGAAGGAGGAGGACGCGCTGCGCGCGACAAGTATAACGCCTCGTGCCTTACACCGCTGGCTTATAAAACCGGCTGCGTAGTAGTAGGTACATAGACACCTCGTTGTACTTTGTCGTTGTTGTTGTTGTTTTTCTGCACCCTCTTGCACACCAAAACAAAATCTTGGCTCGGTGTCGCTCGATCTGCGTCCGAAGGTACGCAGTATAGTTCTTACGCGCTTTACATAAAACGGTGGCGACGCTATTTTCTTCGGGTCGAGGCCGTTTGCCGCGAGGGGGAAAAACTTTTTTTTACATCTGTTCATTTAGTCGAGGCCATTGCGAGCCTCTGCTTTATCGCCTCGAGGTTCAGATTTTAATTACGTTATTATGCATCTCGAGACCTGGCACATAATCCATTCCTTCGGACGTTTATTCATGAATATGGAAAAGATAAAAGCTTGAAAAAATAATGCCTAGTGCCTGCCACGAAAAATAGCGCGTAACGGTAAATCAACGGTATGATAATTACATGTATAAATAAATAATTCTGTTGATAAATGTTGAGAAAATAACTACAAGTCCTTGTGCTTTATGAAGGGATATACAGGGTTATATCAGGTACCCGTTTTTCCTAGTACTTAATTGCGCTAATGGATAATTTTTTAAAATCATATTTATATTTTAGATGTGTGTATGAATAAATCAATGAGATCATGGGGTGTAATATAAATCAATAGAGAGATCTAAGCTTATTTTTGAAATTCATTTATTCAAATGATAATTACATACTGATTTGTACAATACACTGCAATTATAATGATCACCTTCGCGAGTTTTAGCTTGATAGCTGCCAAGAAAATATGCCACAAATCTTTATTCGTTAGCCGCTCTATGATCATCTGAGCAGCAAAGAATCGGCAGTCTGTAGTGTATCAATATCTACCGACAGTTCTGTGCCAAGCGTGAAATTTTTTCTCTATTATCTCGCACAGGTGCCAAGCGCAAGGCTCTCTAAACTCGACGGAGAAACTCCACAATTTTCTCGAGCGCGCGAAATCGAAGCAGTCCGAGTACGTGACGAGATTTATCGCCTCCTGTGGTTGTCGACAAATCGCATCGCAAAGCTTCGGACTCGAATCTTCGTCTCCTATATTTAAATGTTTTACTTCTTCCGCGAACTTGTCAAGATTAAAAACTGCTTTCTTGAAGAGTCCTTCATTGACGAAAAATTTCCTGATTCTCAGGGCGTCGCTTGGGCCGAATTCGTGTCCTTTTTTCTCGAAACGTTCGACGATGAGCATTATGGCCGATACTCGTCTCAGTGTATAGTAGTGCGGATATTTATCCTCTTCATGAAATTTTTTTTCAGAATTACTCTTAGTGGGAAAAACGATTTTAGACATGTTGGCGCCACGATCCAAAAGTACATCGACCAGATCTGGCAAGAGACTCGTTACGGCCAATTGAAGCGCTGTTTGGCCTTGTGTGTCCCGAGCATCGACTCGCACCGTCTGTCCCGTTTCGTCGCTGATCTTGAACAAAATCTTGGCGAATTCATCGGCGTAGTGGCAATGATTGCAAATAACATGCAGAGGTGCGACTCCGATCGTATCGGCCAAATTCGGATCCGCGCCGTTTCTCAGCAGCAATTCGATCACGCGTCTATGCTCGTATTTCAGGGCATAGTGCAGCGGTGGAGGTACGAGCGACGATATCTGCGCCATGCAATTGGGATCCTGCCCGAGCTCGAGAAATTTTTCGACGACGCCGTGACAACCGGCCATACAGGCCGCATGAAAATGCGTAAGGCCGAATTCGTTGCAGTAGTTCAGGTCAAATTTGTTGTATATTTTGAAAAGCTCACCGACGTAGTAGAATTTCTCGTTACAAGCCGCGAAATGTACTGCTGTAGAGCGATTCAATAACGGCTTGCCGTCTTTATCAACTGTAGGCTCGTCCTTGTAACCTATTTCGGCTAGAAATTCTATGAATTGTCTTCCTCCACAGTCATGATTCGACTCGATATTGAATACATATAAGGAATCGCCGAGAAGACGCTCGGTTTCACTCTTGCGAAAAATGCCTTGAATATCTTCCGATTCGAATTTCTTATTTTTCATGAAAGGACCAAGCTTACTGATCAATTTCTGTCGTTCTTCTACGGTCATCCGACCGGAACATTTTAGCAACATTTTTATCTTCTTTTTGAAGTCGTTGGGCCTGAACATCTTTTGTGTAATCACCCACAAGTAAAATCACTATCGACGCGATTTTCTTTTGCTGTTTACGCTACTGCTCCGTATCATGTACTGACTAAACATGTCCTTCGATCTATGGTATAATGTAAACACATGCTCGAAGCTCTAAGTAATACAAGTACTAATATACAGTGGAACTCGAGTTTAATTTGCTAATGATCAGGAAGCGTAAATCCAGCGTACACTGGAATACTTTGAGAGCTTAGTATAGATACCAAATACACAGAAGAAGGAATAAACTAACAGAAGTTAACCAAGAGAAATACATTCGATTTGTTTTTTTATTTTTTATTTTTAATATTATTAAAGAATAAATCCATTGTAAAGCATATTTTGTACGGAATCCAAACTCACACAACGTTTTTACACTTGGTTAAACTTATAGAGCTAAAATTTATGTTCAATATTTAAATGTTACTTAAAAAAGAAGAAGTCGTGCGTTGCCAAGCGATACAACTAATGTTATAAAAAGTTGATTTCTCTCTTGATTCGTCCGTTGGCTTGAACACACATCAATTCGTTTAAATAAATATCTCTCTCTCTCTTTCTGTCATATTTAAAAAGAAAAACTTAAATTTTATAATTTTACAATTCTACTCGTCGATTCTCTACTGAATCGTGCTCTTTATCAATAAACTGGGAGTTTTTTTCATCTTCGAGTTTTTCCTCGCACAAAATATTGGGTACATCTCATTTTTCATTGATTAATTACGAGACGACTTTATTGCAAATGAGCTTAGACCATACATACTTGAAATTTACTCATACATCGCTAATTATACACGAATAAGTTTTACACTAGTGTAAAACCCATAAATAATTTTTACACTCGGGAAAATTATTTTACATTCTTGTAAAAATTATTTACACTTGCGCAAAGAATACTTGTGCATAGTTTCTTGCTAATAATAATCGAGATTATCGAGATTAAAAATCTATTCGATCTATGATCGAAACATAACGCATGCAGAGTTGCAAATAATAATTAAAGAAAAAAAACGAAACTTATATTCTAAACACTCCGAAGAAGTTCCGACCTGTAATTACGATTGTAAAGTTGGCGTTTAGCTAACTTCCCACTGTTTACAAAATCTGACAGTTAAGTGACATACGCCAAAGAATAAAGATGCAGGTTACCATCCTTGACGGAATTCACGGGGTCCGCATCAAATTCTACTATGATGGGTATACATACTACCGTGAAACGATTGGGAGCAAATTTATGCGATGCAGCAAGCGAGGTCAATACAATTACCCAAATGAGTTTATTTATCTTGCTTGCTTTGGTTGTGCGTGTTCGGATGAATTGCTTGGTCAAACAACACACAACAAGTTATTCTGACTGAATTTTTCAAAAAATTCAATTCGATTGTAGGTTGCAGTAGTGAGAGCCTAAATGAGATTTAAAAAATTAAATGAAGTAAATAAAATGGATTCATTCATCATTGTAATTAATACAATTAACAAATCAAAAATAACAGAACCTAAAAATAAAACGTGTTTTGGATTTGATTCGCGGATGATGCATGCATACGACTTTTCACAAGTAGTGGTTCGAAATGGTATCATGAAATGTTCGTGAGTTTAAAAAAATTTTAGGTTGATTGGAGCAAAACTGAATACGGCTTTGAATTTCTTTACTTTTAATTCGTATTTTAATGGTAAAATCATAAAAACGAAGGGACAACTGATCAAGCTGTTGTGTGGAATTTAGTTGTTAGTATATAATTACAAAACTTCATTTTATCGCGTTTGGAATCGATTATGACATCTAGCGGTCAAATCCGAAGCTCGTCATCAATTAGCGCATTAGTAGCTTTCTTTGGTCCCACAGCCAGTTGCTTTTTATGAAACAGACATTGATTTTAATAAATGATTTATTATCAACCCCAAATACATTTTTCAAATAACAATATCAATATTATAATTTTTTTTCTCGATCGACCTGCTTTTATAACTTAAGACGTGTGTGATGGACAATGATGACTGTAATTGCTCATCACGTTCGATATACTCACCAAGCAAGCCATTTCGCGTCGAGACTCAATTTTACAATTCTAAAATCCGCGATCGGAGCAAAGTCGTCGAGCTTGAACGTACCGTTGCACGTAATCCGTGCGCGCGGATAAAAGCTTTCGTTCGATTTGATTTACCTGCGAGGCGCGAAGTGCCGCTGCTGACGCCGCAAACAGTGGCACAATAATCCTCTTTCACCGCGAGGCGCCCGCGCATATAATCAGGGCGCAACAAGACTTTTCACTTCGATATTTTTTGATTAAAATGCGCCGTGGCTGGCTTAATCACGAGCAGCAGCAGCAACAGCAGCAGCAGCGCCTGCACCTGGGGATTCGAGCCCGAGCTTTTCTCCTATTATCTGCAACTGCTAAAAGGCCCTGCGCGGCTAAGGGAAAAGAAAAATCCTTTGTCGCGTGCGCGTTGTTGGTTTCTTCTCCTTCTTTCATTATTATCATCATTATTATTATTATCATCATCCTTTTTTTTGTTTCGTTTCGCGCGCGCGCCCGCGCGAGACGTTACATAAAAGTGATACAGCCGCGAGCGCTAGAGGTGAATACAAAAGCGATGAAAAGACTCGTGCCAGCTCTCATCGTCTTTTATCTTGTACAATTCATTCGCAACACCTGCCAGTCTTGATGCTCCTCGTAATATTCATCCGCGGCGTTTTTAAAGATATTAAAATGTCGCGCCGCGGCAACAACCCTTGGATGCGACGAGCGTATTTGCGAGCTCTCTTCGTTCGTTATGCATTATGACGACGATGACGACAACGACGAGGCACCGCGATAGTGATTGATCTCGTAAACTCGAGGAAAAAAAAAGTCAATTTGCTTCTTGAGTTCAGCGAAGAATGCACGAGCTCGAGTCTTTTTCATGAGCTCATTGTATAGTTACAACAAGATTGCCGATGCTGCTGCGTATATCTGTTATATATTTTGCAAAATATTGTTGATGCAGATTTAGTAAAACAATCTGAGCTGGTTGTCGATTGCATAGTAAATTTCGTTTATATTAATAGCACCTAGCGCATTTAAAAGAGCCACTCTTTTCTTAAAAAATGGGATGGTAGCGTAAACAGTTTATAGGCGTTTTGACTTTTAGAAAAATATATATGTAAGTATCTACATATTTAAAATTATTAATCATAATTATTTCATCTCACATTTGTCGCTTGAGAAATCTTTTAGACCTCCGTGTACTGTCTGTTGGTGCTTTAACAAATCTGATGTTAGCGTACATTTTTTTCTCATTTGTCACATGAATAATCTTTGCGATCGTCGTGAACTGTCATTTGGTGCCTTAACAAATTGTCTTGAGTTACAAATGTCTTATCGCAATTATCGCATGCATGATCTTTATACGACCTTCGTGAGTTGTCTTTTGGTGGGAGAGTAAAAGTCATTTCTGTCCAAATTTCTTCTCGCATCTGTCGCAGGCGTAATCTTTGCGACCTTCGTGTACAGTTCTTTGGTGTGAGAGCAAATGCGATTTTTTTCCAAACTTCTTCTCGCACTTGTCGCATGCGAAATCTCTCCTACCTTCGTGGACTGTTCTTTGGTGGACAAGTAGATTTGATTGAACTCCAAATTTCTTCTCGCACCTATTGCATGCATAATCTTTGCTACCTTCTTGTACTGTCCTTTGGTGTCTTATTAATTTCGATTTTTCTCCAAATTTCTTCTCGCACTTGTCGCATGCGTAATCTTTGTGACCCTCATGAATTATTTTTTGGTGTTTGTTCAAATTGCCTCGATCTCCAAATTTCTTCTCGCAGTTGTGACATGCGAAATCTTTTGGACCTTCGTGTACTGTTTTTCGTAGGAAGAGCAAATTCGATTTTCGATTAAATTTTCTCTTGCGCTCGTCACGAACCAAATCTTTGGAATTCTCATGGACTGTTTTTATGTGTGCGAGCAAACTATGTTTATTTCCAAATCTTTTGGCGCACTTTTCACATAAGTGATCTTTGAAAACTTCGTGGAGTATTTTTTTATGCTTGAGTAATGTTGATTTATTTTCAAATTTCTTCTCGCACTTATGGCACGTCAAATCTTTGCTAACTTTGTGTACCAATTTTTGATGCGTGAGCAAATTTGATTTTTTCACAAATTTCTTTTCGCACTTGTCGCATGCGTAATCTTTTCGACCATTGTGTACTGTTTCTCGGTGTTTTATCATGCTTAGTTCTGGTGTAAATGTCTCCTGACGAATATCACCAATGTTTTGTTTGTCGTCTAAAAAAACTACATCGTGTTTACTTGAATTATTTTTTGAGTCAACTTCTTTGGATATCTTCTCACTTTTATCCATTTCGGTGGCTAAAATAAATAATAGATCCTTCTATTTAGTACCAAAGAAATTGAATGAGTGAAATTTATTTTTCAATGTTTATGTCCTGTTTCACGGGGAAAGACAACATTCAAGCTAATGTGTTTTTCTATAAACATGATCAGTGTATCGAGTGACTATGTAAAACGTGTTAATGATCATATTGTGTACAAATGAGGTATCGATTTATCTGTTTATAATTTATACTTCAAATATTTAAAATGATATAAAATTCTAACTAAACGATTCCTTTGAGGAATTTTTTGACCTTACAAAACCAAGTACTCCAAAAAAACTCTCAACAGACAACATGGAGTTCGCACAAAAAACATAGAGTAAATCAAGAGGTGCGGTAGCATCTAGCCAGAAAAGTATAAAAAAAAAGATTATCAAAAAATTTTTTTCAAAAAAAAAATTATTTCAAATAAAAAAAGTTATTTAGATCTTTATACACTTGTATATTAAAAAATTATATAAAAATAATTTCGTTTACCTATCGTTCGAAAAATTCAGTGAAAAAAATTGTCTGATAAAACTCGAGCACGAAACTACAACATTTTCTCGCAATCGAGTGTACCAATAGAATATGAATGCATAATTACATTTATATTAATAAGTCTGAATTGATTTCAACAGCTATAATACAGATTGGGAAAAATTACAAGGGTCGCAGTGTCTATCATAATCCAAGGATTAGTTTTTTTTATAATTTTTTTTATACTTCTTCACCTATAGGTGCTACTGCACCACTTATATTAATAAGGAAAGATTCTCTTAGAGTGTGGTGTATGTGGATTTGCATATGTGCTAACTTAGTGTATATAAATCGAGATGTGCGATCGAATGGATCAGCGTTTATAAGAGAGCTGTACAAAAGGTGTGATGAATTGAACTTTTCGAATTCAAATTTAAATAAAGATAAAATTCAATTTACAGAGCAACACAAGTCGATTGATTATCTTTCGAGATCCCAACGCTTTGCTCATTATGAAAATTATACTGTAATAATGATGAGTTCTACGATATTGCATCATATTTCAAAACAAACAAATGATAAGAAATAAAAACAGTCATTCGAAAGAGGTTATTGTAGCAACTGTAGATGTCGCCCGGACTACCCATAAGTGGAGAAATCTAACGTCAATATATATTAGTAATATATCACTCACTATTATGATCATGGACATGTTTTCATTTGTTAGAAACCTTATTTCATGTTATTAACTATGTCTTGCCAAAACGACTCGTTAATTTTAAATACCAAACCCTATAAATCGGATTTTAATCGAGCTCGTCGCTTCAGCACGAGGCTCTATTTTGGATCATTCCAGCAACCGATCTAACATAAAATTTAGTTGTTCGAGAGTAGAACGCGTTACCGCAGCTCTTTTACCTTTTACGCCCCTTGCCAGATCGAAGCGTGCTCTTTTCTCGATCCGCAAAAAGCTCAGCCGATAAAGCATACGTACAAAGAAAAAGGGGGGCACCGATCGCACTCGGCAGTGCAGTGCAGCAGCGTACATCGCGCATATAAGGGGAAGAAAGAGAGAGTACGCGCGACTGTGTAACCGCGCGGCGCACTCCCCCGCGCGAGCTCGGAGGGTGGGGTTGCATCAGCAGCCGCAGAGAAGAAACGAGCATGGGAATGAAGCTCCGATGCTGGGTGGGGTTCGAGCTCGCTCTCTTTCTCCGCGCTGCACTGCGCGCAGTAAGTAGTACGTACCTACGTACTACCATCTATATATCTATATATACGTATATAGAGCGAGCGCGCGTGGGTGGGGACGGTGTACGCGCGCGCGTCGAGCGCTGCCTCCCGCCGCCGCTGCCTCGTCTCGCTCGCGCAGCAGCAGTATATATACGCGCGCTGCAATTTCCGCGGCTCGTGATTGGGGCAGTCTCCTCGGGGAGCAAAAACTCCATCTACAAATGAACAAGCGTGACAAGAGCCATAATTCCTCGCCCGCGCGAGATGCTATGCTTCTTCTTCTTCTTCTTCTTCTGCTTACTCCTACTCATTCGCGCGTTCTTTTGCAACGATCGCGTCGCGCTATAATACACGCCAGCGATTCTCTTATCGTACGCCGTATGTACCGACCGAACTTTTGATTTGTGCCTCGAAATGAGAGCTGCAGCCACGGCGATGAATACACAAATTCATGCGCACACATATACGCGCTCGAGATGAGAGTGCATAAGAATGAAATCCGATCCCACGAAAAAGGCCGAGTCATCCAATTTTCGATAAAGTCGCAGCTCCAAAGCAATCCAAGATTAAAAGCTGGCTGTAAATGCGGCGTGCAGGTCACGCGCGCCCGGGGCAATTCTATTCCGCAGCGTGTGTAACACAACAAACAACCGGATGATGTACGACTTTTGGCCACGAAAAATTAAACGCCATCGCGAAGGCGAGCGCCACGACACACATACTGTGCGCGTTTTGATAAATAGACTCTGGCCTTGGCGCGATTCGTCTTTTCTGTCGTGCGATGCATGCAAGGTGTATATACGGTTCAACGCTCCTTCTCTCTGGTACGTGTATTTTTTTCTGAAACTCGGTGAGCTGTATATATGCTGAAAAACGAGGGAAAAAAACGCGTAAGGTACAATCGACTCGAGCTGGCGCAATCTACGGAGACGCCACGAGAATTTTCGAAAAACTATTTCTCAAAATCCGACAACAAATACGAAAACCCTTACACCCACACACAAACACAGATGCGTAATAGCGCGAGCGAGCAAGAGTGAGAGAGAGAGAAAAGAAAATGGCAATACAAAAATCAGGGAATACCACTCGAGGGAGCAGTCGTACGACATCGGTCCCTGAGCACGGTAAGTGGTGTGTGTGTGTGTGTGTGTGTATGTGCGCAACTATACCAACTCTTGGTCCGCAGAACGTGTATCTTACTCTCTTCTCTCTCTTTCTCCACAGTGTTTCATCCATCGGTCGAACTTCAATTCTCTTTCAGACTGCGAGTTTATATCTATAGAGTAAGAGAGAGAGAAGTAGAGTACGAAGACTATTGCGTGCTGGTCGTCGTCGTCGTCGTCGTTGACTCGCGGTCGACTCGAATTAATGGGATTTGGCCGAGGCCAATCAAAGTAGCAGCCAAGTGCCGCGGTTAACCTTTCCCGCACGCCGTTTCTCTCTCTCTCTCTCTCTCTTACTGTATACTTCCTCGAGTGGTAATGGAGGCCGACTCCTTCGGGATATATACTTCGAGGTGGTGGCGGTGGTGGTGGTACCTCGCGCGCGCCTCAGCGCTTACCTGCCATCCTGCCAGAGTATACATATAATAATCCCTGCGCAGGGCAAGAACGAAAGGATGTGCAATCACGGCTTTGCGAGACGCGCGCGACGCGGTGGCTGTGGCGCACGTTTTGAAGTGTATATAGAAGTTTATATGAAGTCAACGTCGAGCCGAGATTACTGCACGACGTTGCAGTCGAGAGACTGCTTTGATATTATATATAGCGGCTTGATCGAGTCACGTTGTGCGTCGAGGATCTCGCGTTGATTGAATCTCGGGTTATACGGATTTTATCGAATGTTTATAAAGTCATCGAAGCGTCGTCGCTTCGAAATGACGGGAGATTTATTTCTGATTTCAAATACTTCGAGGATGAAAATTTATAATAATAATTTTACTACAGCGAGGAAAAAAAGCTCGTAGCTCCTTGCGTGAGAGATATACCGTACATTATGTAAGATGTGCGTGTACACAAGGTGACTCTTTTCGCGCGACTTTGCGCATAATGTGAGTTGTGTATGTGTTTCCTATATAAATATACACCAACGGTCCCGATGGGGTTGCACACTCACACACACACACACGCGACTCGCGCGAGAGAGCTGAAAGAGCTCGAGCATACATGTTTTTGGCTTAAATAATATACCGTCACCCGATACACGCATCATGACATTTACGCGTTTTTTTTGCTTCTTCTTTTTCTTGAAAATGTCAGAAGTCTCAGAGTAATAGAGGTCTGAGCTGAGCTTGAATTATTCTGAGATGCGATCTATCGGCGATGAGTGCATTTTTGATTTATACGTCTCCAATGTAGTTATACAGCGAAAATATGATGCATCATTGTTAAGGCCAAATTTTGTTTGAACAAATGATAAATTTTAAAATAAAATGTACACTGATAAAGTATTTTTACAGTTTTGCTCCATAAGTTTTTCTCAACTTGAGCGTGTTGATCCGGGTAGAAATGCTCAACGTTAACAATGATCTAACGACAGAAAAATGTAAATTTAAAATGTTTCAGAATATATTACCATTGATTAACTTGTTTTTGACGATTTTTTTATTACAATTATGTTTCAAATATTGATTCCATTTTAAATCACCTAAAAACGACAATTGAACTGTTTCAAAAAATTTAGATCAATTTTAAATTACTTATATGATGATGATACTACTTTAAATCTTCATCACTAGATGGCGAGTACCTTTACCTACAAAACCTGCAAGTGGTAGAGTAAAAATAATTGCATAAGAAAGATAAGACAATAAGAGATAATAATAATGTCTTTGGACGTTGCACTTAAAAAAAAGTATAAGAATAAGACTGTCATACTTACACTCATACATTTTTATGAAGAAAAAAATACCATAACTTCAAATTATACTTTTTAGTGTGCTCTGCTGTTTGATATACGACATATGTTAGTAGCACCTAAATACACAAATACCGGGCAAATATACTCTAGTCACTGGAAAAGGTAATCGTAGCCGAAACGGACCTCGGCTAAAGGATACAGTTAAAAAGCTCCTCAAAGATAAATACGAATCCTATATGTGCGGTAAATGAATTTAGCATTGAAGCTCAAAATAATGAAGGGCGAATAGATACACGTTCGATCGCGTGAGTCAGATATTTTCTGCCGGTCGGCATCGCGGAAGGAATAACGAGAAATGTATAATTTCACGAATCAAGTTGAAAAAATGGCTGCGGTGACCATTTATTTTGCTTCACGCGACAAGAAAACTTTTTATAAATTTGTGAACCAAGTCTAAAAAACGGTTTCCTCAGCTATTAATTTTTCTTGGTTCGTAAAATTATACATTTCACGTACATTGGTTCGTCGAATTCTGCGCGATGCACTATGCAGCGTTAATTTTTCTCTCGATGTTCGCCAAATCGAACTGCGCGATTTTTCCAAGAAGAAGAGAAGAAGAATAAATAACGACGCGCATAAACTCTTTAAAAAATCTCGACATTATGCATCGACTATACGGCAGCAACGCCATGTCGAAACGTAACTTCGAGCGGCTATAGTTGCAGCAGTAGCACCAGCACCAGCCGAAGCGACATCGATGTTAAAATACGAGGATGCATTTGTACCACCATCCACACCAATAAACATATACTCTGCAGCTATATACGAGTATCGGCGCGTGGGCGGGTATTTCGGAGGAAGAGAGAGAGGTACATACATATATTCACGTACATAGAGGCGGTCCGGTGGGACACGCCTCTCTCTCTCTCTCTCTCTCTCTCTCTAGGAGGTCGCCCGTTACTACATACTACATATACTACTATCGCTGCTGCTGCTGCGCGCGCGCACAGGTGTGCCTCGACCCGTAGTACTACGCGCGGCGCACCAGGATGACGCGCGCCAGAGTGCGCTGCACTTGGCCCCCCGACTCGACCTCCACCTCCACCTCCAGCTCTCTCTCTCTCTCTCTCCTCTCTGCGCGAGAGAACATCGCGTCTCTCTCTCTCTTCGGGAAGCTTCTCTGCGCTTTGGCAGACTACTGGCTTATAATGTGGTCGCGGACTATCGTTGCCGCGCCCTTTGGCCCAACACACACGCGCACACGCACACACACACTCGTATATAATATATATAACGTCTTACAGTGGCGCGGGTACGGTCGCGCAACGAAGTCTCTTACCTGCGAGACTGCAGCAGCCATCCACCCCTCCTTTCCCTGTACTATACGACTACGACGAAGCTCCGGTCCAAAAGGATTTGATTAAATTGGAGCTGCCGCCGCTGGGTTTTCCTTCGTACGGAGTTTGCGCTCAATTTGCAAATCCAAGTGTGCTACCGAGCTATATAGTACAGCTCCAATAAACTCTTGGGTCGAGGATGTGTGCGTATGGGAGCGTCGTAAAATTAAACGAATATACGGCTGTACCGGCGTTATAGTGGATATAAATAATACATTCGTCATTATCGAAGTTTACATTCGTGCACATATTGTGTTACACACACACACACACACACACATAGTACAGATACGCGAAGCGATCATATCGAGCGTTGAATATTCATCATAATTCGCACTATATATACTACCCGCGCCAACAATATATATCGCCTCGCTTCATTTACATTTTAATCAAAAACGTTACAACGATCGGGGCGGGACGATGCTGTATACCCCGAATTAGCCCCGGCAAAAAGTTCCCGCGCGCCGCCCGCGTATACGTCGCGACAATAAAACTGACAGAGCCTGCCCGTGTACAGTACTCGTAATCATCGTCATTGCTGCCTGTACATATGTATACGTGTACGATACGTGCATACGCGCGAACGAATCGAGTCGACAGAAATGCAGATATTTGGATGGTAGGGGCACACGATAGAGAGAGAGGAGTGGAAAAAAGTTTCAACCCTCTGCGAAAATCAGCCTAATGCACTTCGATGCAGCGATACAATAACGTATGCGTGCGCGGCTGAGCTTAATGGAGAACGCGCGTGGAATACAACGACAAAAAAAGCACACACTGCGAGCGCGTAAGGAGGATAGAGCCCCGTTGTTGCGTTGCTGTTGCAGTCGGACAACGCGACGCGACGCGTAAGTGGGCTTGTATATTATAAATGCGTTCTATATATCGTGCGTGTATGCCTTTGCCAACCCCACCCACGCCTCCTACCCCCGCGCGCGCGCTGTCAGTCATATACACGCAAGCCACGCACTCGGTCATAACTCGCGAAAAGCCTATGCTATAACTGGTGGTGTATACGTATAAGCGCGGCGCTCGCATGTGCCGATAATTCCCACGAGGAGTCGACAACTTCCTGTATAGATATATATAACTCGAAAGGAGCAAATTGTTGCCCGGGATATCATCGTATATATACGTGTGCGCGAGTCGAGCACGCGACGATTGTTCGGTTGTCGAAACGAATGACGCAAGAGATTTTTTCGCTGCCGATTTGTACGCCTCTGTGTATCTCTCTCTCTCTCTATGGCTGAGTACACCGTGCTGCGCGCAGGCCTTTGTTCTCATTCCCTAACTTTTGTTTCGTTTTTTTTGTTGTTGTTTTTTTTTTCGTCCTCGTCGTCGTCGTTTTGTTTATGCTCACTTTTACGCGCGATGTTCGTTTCGTACACGTACATACACATTCGAGGTATTAAAGGTCGCGAGGTTAAAAATATAACGCGCGTGCACTTAGAGTGATTGATGCGCGTGCGAGTGTTTCGAGGAGAAATCAAACATATTCTGACAACTATTCATACGCAAAATTAAATTTTCCTTTTCAAACTTTAATTATGCTAAGTCAGAAAAATAATTCAGTACGTGATTTTTAACATTTATAGGAACTATTATTTCAGAATGTAGTACAAAATTGAAATGATAGTCTCGTTTGATTATGTAAAGTTATCATTTGTTAAAAAAACCTTAATTATGATCCTACTTGCCCGGCCGTCTCAATCAAAATCGATGCAAACCTTACAACATAATGTAAAGAAAGCTTTCCTTACTTCGAAAAATTTTGTT
>CACVKI010144643.1:0-23785 GCA_902732785.1 Trichogramma evanescens
ATTAAGAAAAAAATACTCCGGTCTGGTATATCGAACCATTTCACCGAAAATAAAATAATTTGAATTTTCAATGATTTTTTCTGAAAGCCTGAAGCACTTAAAAAATCTGAAAAAATTCAAGGTTGTTTTGATTGTTAAAAAGTACCTTGATGAATTTTTTCAGATTTTTTAATTGCTTCAGGGCTTCAGAAAAAATTACGATCGAAAATGGACGTTTATACCGGAAGTGGAGGGTAGGAGGGGGGAGGGGGTCTAAAATTTTGGTTTTGGGACCCTTTTATGATGTACTATAACATACCAAAATTTCAGGAAAATCCGTGGACCTCGCCCGCAGGTTTATTTCAAAAATTCTGAATCTGACCCATATATATTAGTAACCATCCAGAAAATTGTCCTCTTGGATCAGTCAAATACTGATAAAGAAAATAGCACATTACTGTACGATAGATGAAATTGTTATATAAAAATTATTTTGTACATACATTTTAAAATTTATCGACTGTGCACGTGTTAGATTCTCCAAGAAAAAAAAATAAAATCTATCTCTAGCAGTAGTCGCACAATGGCCATGAACTGCAAATCCATTTCTGATGCATAACACCTGGTGTGTCTAGATTATTTTATCCATTATTCAGGGTCAATCGTCGACAAAAATTCTCTGGGCTTATCTGATAGTTAGATTCCATCATTTTAGCAGATAAAATAAGTAAGTCTGAAAAAATTGATTAAACAAGGAAAGTGATTCTTAACCTTAGAGATAAATTGTAGATGTCTGGACTGCAAACATTTCCCAATACGAATAAATTTGCAAATTTTTAAAGAGCGCTTGTGAATATATACATGGGCTCTCGCGTCAATTACAATGAAACCAAAAACTGAAATACGAAACTAAATGTGTATCATTCTGAAAAAATTGAAATGAGACAATTTTCAGAACTCGAAAGTTCACAGTTACTTTTTTATAAATCAAAGGCTTATATATAAATTTTAAATTTCAGTAGAACTTGGTCAAGCGTGATTTAAGGGACCAGAAAATATACTCTTCATATTTCAATCTCGTTATATCTGAATATATTGCGTTCCTCTATAATTTGCCAAACTAGATTCAATTTATATATTCAAAATACTAGTACTTTAGGTAAAAGAAGATTTTTGTTAAAAAAAAATTATACATATTGTTGTCCTACACCGAATGATTGTATCGACATCCGCGATGTTGTTAAGCGGCTCATTACTGTCTAAACTAATTGATCGACGATCAGAATTGAAAATACAAATTAGAAAATTGTCACACATGTCGTACTGACAGCTCTACAGACTTGCTACCTAATTTTTTTGATTAATGATATTAAGTACGTTTCTCACTTTTTAATTGACAACTAGTTAATTTTTTTACTTCTTTTAAATATGCTTACCAAGAGTCACGATCATATTTAAAATAGAAAACTTAGACTCTGTGGAAATTTGAAGATTTCGAAGAAATTTTTTTTAAAAAATTGAAAAAAACTAAACAAATGAAATAACACGAGTTCTGCCAAATACGTGGTTGTTGTTTTATCTTTTTATCGAAATCAACAAAAAAGGCAACTTATTCGATTAACGTTGCTGCACTTATTCTCGAGATAATGCTCTACACGCGCACGCCCACCTACAGACCTATCCACAACTAACTGTCTCTCAAAATTATTAAATCAAAATTTACTGTTTCGCCGTAAATTATGAAGAATCCAGACGTTATAAGGATGAAATGTTTACTCGTTAAAATGAATAAAAATACAAGGACATAATTGTAAAAGAATGACGGTGATTTTGAAATCGTGTTGAAGAGAACTTCATTTCCCCAGCAGCAATATTAAAATTTGTTTAATAGCAAGCATAATAAATTTTCCCATTTATTACTTAGATCGCTAAATTCATAGAGCCCATTTATTAAAATATGTATTAAAATTATTATCAATAATTTGCTGCGTATGACGATGGGCTCCTCGTTCCCACGCCACACCTCGTGTACATGATTGACTGACTTTGCTACTTGACGCGATGCGTCAGACGAGCTTCTACTCGCCACCGACCAGCAATTCGGTTAGTATGTACGTAAAAGGGACACGAAAGAGACTTGCGTACTCGAGGCCGGGGCTGACTCTTCGTGAGGAGGGACGTCGATGAGATCGAACCGGCAGCTGCAAATCGTGAAACACCAAACGTATAGAGAGAAGCAATATCGTATATATATATATCGTACATAAGCAATGGAGTGCGCTCTAACAACGATGTCATCATTACATACACTCGAATATTTTCTACTGATTTTACACTACACTTACAGGAATCATTATCACTGATTAATAAAAGAAAAAAATAATACACACAATATACGAATTAGAATATCGAGATATGCACCGCTCACTCACGTAAACTCTTTCTCTCACTCACACTCCGAATTACGATGCGTCACATTGGATACGCACAGGCATTAACACACAATTCTCCCTGGTTGACGATGTTCGCGAAGTTGCCGCGTGGATTGATGCCAGGGTCCTTGCTTCTACTCCGCCTCGCCATCCTCGCGAGACGTCTTACGCTGAACCGCAATTGTCCGCCGATGACTCGAACGCGCGATAAAGCTCACCTTGCATACCTTCACACTAAATTCCAAACATTCACACTTACTTACTCTAAACTCCAAATATCACTATGGATAATATGATCATTAAGATATGAATCATTAAGTTATTTTTTACCTAGTGGGTAATATCCAGACAATTTATTTTTAATACAAATAACATAAATAATCAAAGAAAAACTTTAAAAATATTGAAGAAACATTTAAAGTGACTTGGTTTGTCAACGAAAAAAGATATCCAATGTTAATCTCAAATTTATTTGGTTTTTTAAACTTTTGCAAGCAATTTTTAAATAAATTATTCATTTTCTATGGCTTTTACATCAAAATTTAAGTCGTTAATTTAAACTTTCCATTCCTTTTTACTGAAAATTTGTAAAAGATGATTATATCTACCTTTCTTTAGTGCTATTAGATTATAAAATTTAAATTATATTTCTGGATTCTCGGTTAATAATCAATCGATATTGAAACACCCAACTTTGAAAAAATAGGTTTTAAAAAGAGAAAGTTTTATAGAACCAGATTCGCTTAAAATTAAATCAAAGATGTATGGAAGCTAGGCTAAAATTATTATTTTTCATCACATTTTTTGCGATTATCACTGAATATTTTTTCAAAAAGCTACGCGGATTTCTTCATTTTATTGTTTTCTAGTTATCCTTGTAGCTTTTTAAAAAATCTCGAGTACAAATCTCAGAAAACGTGTTTGAAAATTTTCATTATGGCTTTGCTTCGGTATCTCTTTAAAGACTTGTTAGAATTTTTCGGAACTGGTTAAAAATTTTTTTATGATTTGTAGGAAAATTTTCAGTCTCCTTGTTAAATACTTCGAGTTTAAACAGTATTCATAAACAAATTTATACATACTCCTTTTTTTAATATAGCCGATTTAAAATTCTAATTAAAGTATTTGAATTAATTTATTTAAAAAAATTTTTTTTCAAATTGATTATAAATTTTTATATTATGTTCAAGAGTTTGCAAATGAACTGATCAGAGAGTAAGTAGTTTTTAGAAAATATATTAAGCAATGTTGACAAAGATTTTGACAAATAAATCAAATTCATATTTTAATTAAGTGGGTACATATTATTTACGTTTTGTCACACATCGTCATTAATTTGTTAAATAAAACTACTTTTCAACGATGGAATTCGTGACAAGCTTTGTAGATAAGACTAAGCGTAGTTTCATTAGTGTTATGTCAGGTGGTTTTTGGCAAGAAAAAGAAAGACAAATAGCAGTCTGGTTTTAATGATTCTTATTCATGAAAGGATAGAAGACCAGATAGACGAGGAAAAAACTAATTGATTCTTTCACTGTCTTCACTTCTTTTTTCTACGACGAATGGCATATAATACATATTTATATCGCTTCAAACCACCACACGTGATAATTTGCTGTTACATCATATTTTCGCTTTGGCATATTGAGCGCTACATTTCGATTATCGACCAGTAAGAAATAATCTACTTTTTAAATGAATGGAGTATAGGGTTATAAATTTCAGAGTTGAGGGATTTGCAGGCGCTTCGTAATTATTTTTAGAACTAGTTTGGACGAGATAATTTTTGGTTGTCTTTTAATATATTGATCGCGTGCGATTGCATTTGGTCGAAAATTTCAGCTATACATAAAAATACATCGGAAATGCTTGCACGAAGTAAATTGATGCAAAACGCCTCATGCACATTTACGCGTTGTGGACCTGTTACGCGTACACGCTTTTATCAAGTGTGAAACTGAGAAGGTGCACGAAAGAAGATACAGAGAGAGAGAGAGAGAGAGAGAGAGAGAGAGAGAGAGAGAAAGAGAGGAAAGACAGGAAAGGAAAAATGACGGAGAGGGAAAAAAAAGCCACGCGGTCCTACAAGGAAGACTCAGTCAAGTTCAGGGTCTTCCAGTTTCTCAACCTGCTCTCACTGCTGCCGCCGGAGCTCTTGTGAGTTGCGGCTATTTGCGCTCTTACTATGCTTGATACTACGGAGTTTGTAAATAACAAAGTGTGATCAAGGTCGCTTCAAGTTTCCGTTGCAGCAAATCAATCAGCTGACAAAACAACAGTTCCATAAGTTGTAAAACAAGTTGTATTATCGTTCGGGGGTGGCCGATATTTTTGTAAAAATAATTATGGGACATCGATGATATCTCAATACTAAGCTCTTGTAAAAAAATTAAAACTTGGACACGACGCATAAAGAGGACAGCCTCCGCAGGAATATTTACTTTTTACAAAAATAAATCTGGACCAACGCTATGAAGGTCGATTCAAACATTTTCACAAGGCAATACTTTGCATCTTTGTGTATTAATAGCCAATCGATGCAAGATGCTTGCACCTACTAATCCAATTTCATGATAAGTATGTACACTCTGCTAAAAAACGACAACTATACAAAATAATAAAAATGTTTCCTTGAAATTTTAATCATATAAAAATTTAATCACGGCGTTTATAAATATCACTTCAGGATATTTTATCTACCGCGCACACCATAAAGGCTGCTCTCGCAGCTAATAAGTCGCAGAATAATTTTCATGCAAGAAGGAATTCTGATACGATTTTGATTGCTCTCGAAGCAAACCAAAACAAACGCGACGCATATTTATTTTTTAGGCGCTTATCTTTGATCCATTAAGGGATGCGAGTCAGCCACGTTGGAGTGAGAAAAGAAATGGGGCGCGCTGAATTTTAAAGCAAGATATGACGGTAAAAAAAGGCCCGAGAACGGGTGATATCTTTTTTGTGTGGCCTGACGGGGAAGACAAGAATAATAATGAATTATACAAGTATAAAAAAAAGAAGATGCAGCTGGTCTGACTAAAACGTAGGCCCAGTTCCTCTCCTCCATCTCGATTTAAAGTCAACTCTTTCCCAGGACCATCTTATACGGCTTTAGTTTTTGGAATCATTTTACATACGTATTAAAAATGCATCATCGACTTGCAGTACTTGTTATGTATACTCAGCCCTTTAATAAGATCCCACAGGTAGTATATGTCGCAATTTACAACTTGCCAATGCCATAAGTGCCTGGTGTTGGAAACTTCAGCGACTCTTTGGAATATTATCAAAAATGTGTGCGCATAAATACGCTTTTGATGTCGTAACGATCAGAAAAGGAAAAACGCATTTCAGGAAATTTGAGGATAATAATTTTATTACAATTTAAATCACGCAGTACCATTCGTTAAATCAAATGCTAGTGAGAATTAAATAACAGGTGTGTATACATTTAAAAAAAATATTATTATTAGTTAATAATTTGTTAAATTTACGGTATTTCATGCTAAATTTATTATTATTTTATGCTGATTCGAATTAACAAACCCTTTTTAATGTTTTCTTTAGTACATTGCAAACTATACTCCTTCGTGTAACAATTTCAATGCTTATGCGATTTTTGAAAGTGCAAATTTTGTTATAAATTTTTATCTAAATTTTAAGCATTTAGTTTTGTTGCATTATCTTGCAAAAGAGTTTGCTCCTAAAGATATGATTTACAGTTTTTTTTCTGGTTCAATGATTTTTTAAACAAAAATTTCTGCATAAAATGAAGTATATTTGTTAACAATACACACGATTTTTTCTTAAATATCATGTTTGTTTTACTTTTTTAAAAAACAAGAAAACAAGAAAAAAATGCAATAGTAGTCCGCAAATTCTAAAAATTATCAACTTCAAAATAGCACTGATTTTTAACACATTTTGATGTTTCTTTTCAATTCAGTTTGCTAGTTCCAATATCAACCGACGAGGTCCACAATTAAAATACATTGAATAACTAAGTAATCTGAAATCGGTGCCTAGAATTATAGAATCAAGTTAGCTACACTGAAAAAAAATAACCATGCTGCGTCATGAAAACGGCTTTGCTTGGCTCAAGAAATACAAAAAATCTTGAGACAGGCTAAAATTTAGCCTGACACAGTGCAAAGATGACCGCGAGTCTGTGCGGCAATGACTCGCCACTGGGCTATCGCAACTTCGTGTTCGCACTCCGAAGTTCTCACACACGAAACATACAGCAAATAAAAACCAACACGCATAATGAACTGATTTGATTTTCACATCTAACTCACGAGCACTAAACAATATAAACATTAGCCTGCACTGCAACTGAGTAGACGGCGGGCAGGCAGCAACAATGCGCGTCCTACGATATGTTTATATTGTTCACTGCTCGTGAGTTAGATGTGAAAACCAAATCAGTTCATTATGCGTGTTGGTTTTTATTTGCTGTATGTTTCGTGTGTGAGAACTTCGGAGTGCGAACACGAAGTTGCGATGGCCCAGTGGCGAGTCATTGCCGCACAGACTCGCGGTCACTTTTGCACTGTGTCAGGTTAAATTTTAGCCTGTCTCAAGATTTTTTGTATTTCTTGAGCCAAGCAAAGCCGTTTTCATGACGCAGTATGGTTATTTCTTTCTGTGTAGTGAGACAATGAAATAAGAATAGCATCAAGAATATTTTCATAATTGTGCTTAAAAAAAAGGTTACATTTTGCGCTAGAATGATAAATTATATGTGCTCTGAGTCTTTTCAGTTTTTCACTCTCTAGGTGCAAAATATACTATAAAGTTGGAGTAGCACAAAAAATAAGTTTTGATCTCGTAAGCTTCTAGTACGTCTGAAAAATAATTTGTCAAATTCGTTAGAATTATTTCAAAGTTTTTCTTTGACACCGTTTTGAAAATTCACTCACTATGTCCCACCTCATACATATGACGAAGATGCTGAAGAAGAAATTCCAGGAAATGCCAAAAGAAAAAAGTGGGGACCGGCACAAATCGAACGCTTGCATACTTTTATATACGGGAGGTAGGGCCTAAGTACTCCTCGCAATCGTAGCAGCAACTGACATTACGAAAAAAAAGAGAAAAAAGAGCAGCGCACAGCAAGTCGTTCGCAAATTCTGGTTTTCCAAGACTCGTTCACAGGGCAAAAAAGAAAAGAGCGAGTGCGCACTCGTATTAAAAAAAAATCCTTTCGCCGATTTAATAAAAAAGCGTTTCATTTGAAATGAAACCGAAAATTCGTGTCGCATAAAAATAAATTTATGTGGCTCAAAATTTTTTGTCAATCAATCTGAACAAAACTTTGAGAAATTTGAAATGTCATGAGGTGTGGAATTGATTTACCATCTGACGTATTTTTTCACGTGACATGCATTTTTGCACTTAATATCTTGTGAAATATATTGGGCTTTAATCAACCGACGGATTTATTTCAGTTCAAAGTTTTACTCACACTACTGAGGAGTTAATTTTGATCTTTGAATGACGCTGAGCGCTTCAATTATAAAAGGCTGCAATTTCGATAAAGACCATTTCGTGGGCAAATCTCGATCGTCGAATAAACTTAAGATGGGAGCAGCTGCTGATTTTATGCTGAATCTGGGTAGGAAGAATAATTGAAGCGATCCACGAAAAAGAGCCTTTATATGGATTACTTTCGGCTTCGAAATATATTGAAAAGCGAAACATGTACAAGAGTAAAATGATTAGTAAAAGTCGTTGTGACTCTGTTTTCGCTTACTTTCGTGGCTTACAAAACTTATTAAAAGTATGCTATAAAAAATGCCGGTTTTAATGATTGTAATTTTATTTCAGATCGCATATGATCCATTTAAGAATTTAGCCGGTTATTATGCGAATCTCACGTTGTTTACTCACAAATGATGTAAGCGTATTTATAATTGAGAAAAGAACTGTTACTTGTTTTGGAAGCAGAAAAATATTTGTGGGGATCAGCATCAAATTAAGCATCAAATTAAGCTGGATTACTAGACCTTTGTAACACATAGAAAATCGTCAGAAAAAAATTAATCTTTAATAAAGGATACCCAATTGACAAATTGGATGAGACAAATTGGTTCCTCTAGAACATTTTGCATTAATTCAATGAACCACGTGCATGAGCGCGTGTGCGCTAGGTGAGAAATTTACTTTGACATTAAATTATTTGTCATTATTAATTAATCAGCACATCCGAAATTCAATTTTTTTTGGGAAATTTCTTGACTTGATGAAGCGATGCATAAATTAAAATTACTAAGCACTAGCATCGTATAATGGCAATAATATGTATTCCACGATGACCTTACTTTTTTTTATCACATTTTTCGGAACTTACAGAACTTTTCAAGGCTAAATCGGGGCCTGCGTTATAGGCATGCGGGATAAATTTGGGAATAAATATTTTTAATCGAGGCAAATTAGCAGTAGCATTCGAGAAGCCGCACGTGTATAATGTGTACATTTTTTGGCTAACTGATTCTCAACTATTTTTCTACAAAACTCCATTGACTGTTACATGCTCGAAACTCGTTGTGATGAGTTTTTTAAAATTGAATTCTCATGATTACAAATCCATTAAAGTCGCACGAATTAAATGTCTAAAATGACACTGCTTGATATGAACGCGACCTTATCGAAATAAATGGGAAAAAGTAAAAGTGGCCTTTTTCAATTTGTAAGCGCGGAAAATTGGAATAACTGAAGCTTTTATCAAAGGTGCTACAATAAAAAAATTGAAAAAAATAACGGAAATTAAAAAAAATATCAAAGTAAAGAAGAGTAGTGAACATTCAATTCGAGGTCTTCTTATGTAAATTTACCGTAAAGCCCTAGGCGCCAGTAGCGTATTACACGCATATATTCCCGACCGATCTGCTCCGATTTTTAACATCGATAAGCTTGACGTGATATGACAAAAAAGTACACGTTTATAGGGAAGAATAAAGTGAAGGCGCCTTTGCTCTAAGATTTAAAGAGTTTTCTTCGAGAAATGGCAAGGTTATGATCAAGATCGTAATATATTTATACACACCATTTAATAAAGCTAAATAATTGAATATTAATTTGTGGTTTAAAAACCACGATACACGAACCAGAGTTTATCTTAAATACTTACTTGAAATAAAGTCAAATAGCATTTTTGGAACGCTCAGAAGTGAATTTTCATGAACTCGAATTTGTAAGAAGAAAGGAATAGTAAATGATTATTATATTAAAACTACACAATTTATATAAGGAAAAGCTATTTTTCTTTGCTGATGAAAATATTTATCGATTTATTGACCGAAAATCGGATGTTTGCTTGACAAACTGTTATAAGACGTTCGCAATGCATATGCCTGCTAGACGAATACAGCAATTGAAAATGTTGAGCCTTTATTTTCTAACTTAATCGGTTGTTAGGCGTAGTTGAATTTATCCCGAGCTCGGAGTGATGCAGAAACCTACAATTTGCTGTACACTACCCTTCGATTAATTCTGTCCACATTTTGTCAACATGGAACATGTATAAGCATACAAAATTCCGTGTTCTAGTGGACAGAATTTATCGCAACATAGTGTACGTGCATCGGTGCACATATGTATCTGTGCTCCGCGCGTGGGCCCCATGCATAATACATGCATTGTCAGGAGAGATGAAGGAAAGAATGAAATATACATTAGTGATTTCGCGCTCGATTCTTTTTTCTCTCTCACGGACTACCAGACGAATCTACTTCTTTCCGTCTATTTCTGTCACTCTGTTTCTCTCTCTCTCTCTCTCTTTCTTTAGAGGGTACATATATAAAAGAGCAATGGAATCGGGGTGGCCGTAGCAGTCACAATTCCCGAGCTCGCAGCGCTAAGAGACGACTTGCAAGGCAAGTATACTTCATATACACATGCCATAAATGTAGATCTCTTCTTACATAGTAACTTGGCAAACTTTTCACTATTCCATTAATGTAGATAATTACAGGTATTTTAACGCCAGCGCGTATCAATCAGAGCAATTTCGAATCTTGTTTTATACGTATATCGAGATAATTTCTTGTATTCCATGAAATAATATTTACATGATAATGTCTTGCTCGACGAAAATAAAACATGAAAATCAAATCGTTGAAAGGTACGAATTTAAACAAATTCCGGAAAACATGAATAAAATAATAATTGATTATAAGTAATTTTTTCTTGAAATCGTCTGATTACAAAGATTCATCCTTAAATTAAACTATACAGTTGCCTAAATCAGATACCTGCAATCGTTAGCAAAAATGTAGATCAATTCGAATGAGTTGGCAAAAAATTATTTCGTCTCTACGTATTCCTTCTATTGAATACTGGCTAAATTATACTCAAACAAGTTTGCTTTCACTCTTTTAGCATGAAAAATATTGTTGTTCTATAATCCATATTTCAAGCACTGAGAGTACTATACATTAATTTTGAGAATTTCAAATGATGTCATTAGTATCAATTCAATTTGCTCATTTCGGGTTTATTACAAAATGAAACGGTTGTTCCACAAACCATATTTTTGCATGAACCTTTGTCGGAACGGATTCGGATACTTTTTGAACACACGCGGTATTTATCAGACCACGTGCGAAATCGTCAAAAATATCGAAAACATCCGGGGAAGATGTGTGTCACGGAAAATCCAGATATGCAGAGATCGTTCACCCTAATATAAGTTTGCATTATTTGTACCGTTATGCGACTGTTCTCTAGGCGATGCAAATTGAGATAATCCTATGCTCGTGACATTTGTCTGTTTTTAATGTTCTCTTTTGTTTTGATGCTGCTTATACGTAACTATCCATTGTAAAATCAGGCCCAATTTGAAATGAAAACAATATATAACCCCGAGACTGCACGCGCACGTCTGGACCATCATATAACCAATGGTATAGGAAAATTTTTCATTGTATACCATTTGCATTTATTTACTTTACGTAAGTATGACGGGTTCGCATGGCACTTCTGTCATAATTTTGACATTATACAAACAGAAAACGAAGGTTTTATCGTACGAACTCACGTAAGCATCTATGGGTTGCATTAATTTTCATTTCTTGTACCTCTGTTTGACTTGCATTTATTCAATTTAGCCGCAAATGAAATTCTATTGATCCTCAAGTTAAGAGATACTTTAAATTGCTGTTACTTGTCAAACAACACACTCGTCTTAGAGTTAATAAATATTTTAAGACAATAGATTTTTTTCACGATCATCTATCGTTCTATCTAACTATAGTTCTATTGAGTTCATAAAGTTATTTTTAAGGGGTTCAAATGATAATATAAATGGAAATTCTTAAAGATATTCTCTATTATTTATATATATATTCTTTATAAGCTACATGTTCACATTGATCAATGGTTTGAAATAATCCTTCAAAGATATAACAAAGGAAAAAAGAATATTTCCACTTTTTGTAGTAAAGATGCGACACTTTTTTAAAAATAATGTGTTTAAAAGTATCATTTTCCAAATCATCTTCAGCAATCGCGTACGATCTGTCAAAGTTGAAATTTTAAAAAAATACAGAGAGAAGTTTTCCTTTTTTAAGTGAATGAATTTTCAATCTCATACAGTAAAATTGTCAATGCTCAATCAAACTATAAAAGTATATTTCATCAAAGGTACCCATGAGTGACACCTTGAAAGTAAATATTAAATATTTTTCTTACGATGAATTCATACTTGCGGAGATGCTAAACCCACTTTAAATAAAAATCATTTGTTTGAAAAATATTTTGATTAACTAACAAGGAGACCACCCCAGCTCCGGGTCATGAATTTGCTCCAAAATTTTTTTGGGGTCTCCTGGTATCCAATACTGAAGCCCCCTGTGCTTAGTTTGATCTCATAGGCCTTAGGGCCCACTTTTTAGAGGATTTTCCACATTATAAAAAAATCTTTGTTATTTTCTATATCGATGTAGAAGTACTTAAACGAAAAAATACAACGATGAAAAGTTTTAAAATTTTTCAACGAATCTGCTTGAATTTTTCCAGAATTTTTGGGACCATTTATCACTTGATTCAAGAGGCCCAAATTTGACTCTTTTTTTATAGATTTTAGGACTTCTTAAAGAGAGCAATAGATGGTCCCAAAAATTCTAAAAAAATTCAAGCAGATTCTTTGAAAAATTTTTAAACTTTTGATCGTTGCATTTTTTCGTTTAAGTACTTCTATATCGATATAGAAAATAACAAAGATTTTTTTATAATGTGGAAAATCCTCTAAAAAATGGGCCCTAAGGCCCATGAGATCAAACTAAGCACAGGGAGCTTCAGAATCGGGTACCAGGAGACCCCAAATAAATTTTGGAGCAAATCCATGACCCGGAGCTGACGTGCTCTTCTTGTAAGATAGAATAATTTCAACACAATAACATTGAACAGTAGCTTTTTAAAATGATTTCGAAATAATCTAGCAATATTCCGTTATTCTTTTCAAGATAGTTATCACCAAATATTAAAATGTTGGACTATCGAAGGATACGATTTACTTTTATGCTACACCTTTTATCATTTTTAAGGGGCTTCGAGGTTATGAATATGATTTTTGAAAACAAAATTTGTATTTCTTATCAAATATTACGTGAAAAATCATTGTTTAAATACTTTTTCAAAGTCACGTCATAAAAGAAGAATATTATGTAGAAAATGAAAATAGAATTTTGAGACTTATAAAATATTATAGTAGGTTTGAATTGTACAATTTTCATTTTTTAATTTACTCTTAAAGAATATGCATTTAACTTTAATTTCGATTTTGGGCATTTTAAAATTGACGTTTCTTTACCCATCTTTTTTGCTAGGTATTTTCTCATTTGCTTCATTCCTCTTTGAAATATAAAATTGTAGCAATTATAGAAGTGTTTTTTATACTGAAATTTTCCGGAAAATGTTTATTATCGTTTCTTTTTTGAAATACTGTCATACACAAACTGAACTGAAACTGAATGCAAATATTTAAATCTTTTACATTTTTCCGATTACATTAAAAGAGACGGAAAACATCCAACGTTTTTTAATTGCAAAAAGGCTCCTTTGATTCTAAAGAAGTTATAGCGAATAAATGTAATAATTTAAAAAAAGTAAAATTGCAACAAAAGTTACACCCACGACACTTAAGATGTGCATTCATTAGTTTAAAAACTACAACCTCACCAAATTTCAAACTCGTATCTTCATTATTGCCAAACTTGCAGTCGTTAAAATATTTAACTTTTCAATTTCATGTGTTCACGGATATTTATATTAATCGATGTAGCTAAAAGACGTTATCACAATGCGGTCTTTAAATGTACACACACAACATACACAATATAGATATCGGGTATTTAATAAAATAAACTTTGGCTTTCCCTACTACTGTCTTCTAAAACTAAATTTGGTGGTAGCTTGATCAATTTGTTGATTGATTCATGAATAATTATCGTAAACGTACTGGTTTAAAAAGCCTTCAACACTTACATAAATTCCTTGAGTAAAAACCGTTGAACCATATTTGAAAAAGTCTATTTATTTTAAATAAGAAATACACCTGTGATGTAATTATATCTCTTATTCTATCTTTTGAAATTTGATTTTTATACCGGTATAGGTTTGGTAACGATTGACTTTCCAAACATTGCTTCTAACTGCTAATAATTATGGAGCTAGGTCATGTTTTGGAAAAAATCATGAAATTTTAAAAATATTTTAAAGATCATGAATAGTTGTTAAAAATGGCCCTAAATTGATAACTTTAAGAGTTCAAAATGATTAAAAAAATTCTTGGGATTGTAAAAAGAAGCAATACATGGAATGTTTTATTATTTTAGTAAAGTGAAAAAGGGCGTCTCATGCGATTGGCTACTTTTCCGCGTTACATCTCTCGAGGACTAAGGTTGATGTAAGTAGTAAGCCGAGCGACTTGTTCTGCTTCTCTCTTTAGATCAGCTTTAAATCCCTCTTTTCCTCGCATCTCCTCACTTTCCATTTCGCTAGAGGCGCGCGCGCACGCGCTAGCCCGCTGTATATATACTAGCACCTCTTGCAAATGCCGGCCGGTTAGTTAGTTGACCATCGTCTTGATCAGTATACGGGCAACAACACGAGCGACACTCGCCACTGCGACCAACATGTACGCCGAAATCTGTGCCACTACCGGTCTCGCCACTTTTCTCATCCTACTCTATTGGATTTTTTTCGGCAAAATCGTTTGGAAAAGCGTAAGTTTCTCCGAATGCTATTTAATAATGCGTTCCATCGGCACAAATAATTTTTTTAAGCACTTTTTCTCATTCAACTATCGATCTAATTCAAACTGTAGTTATTGTTTTTCTCCCTGGAAACGCTGAAGATACGCGTAAAATATATGTAATTGCTAAAATTGTTGAATTGCTATTAAAGCAAACGATCGGTTTAATCACTTACGCATTACACCTTGCATATACCGTGTTGTAACGAAGCAGCACAAATGACGCTGACAGTAGTAAAATATGAGATTCAGATACAATTTCAAAGATGAAATTATGTTTCGGGTAAAAATAGTTTTTTGCGCGCTCAATTACACTTTCACATAGAGTTTATTTTCATGGACGATTTAATTTCGTTTAAATGAAGCATCAAATTGACACTAGCTTTATTGACTCTTTCTAGAATGTGCCGCTAGGAAGTAAAAGGTCTATCATGAGAAAACACCGGTCAATCGGAAATATACCTCCCGTTTATCCTAATGGCTGGTTTGCGCTCGCTCAAAGCTCAGAAATAAAAAATGGACAGGTTAAACAAATTATCGCGCTTGGTGTAAATTTTGCAGTTTACAGGTAAGTTTAGCTTTTGTTATTAAATAATATACCAGTAATAAACAATGCATCTGACTTATAAATCTATCCACTGTCCTCTAATTTGAATAAAATTAATTAAAATGTAAAGACAAGTGAAAGATTTGTATCCAATCGTTTGAATGTTGCATTGATTAAAGCAGCATGAAAACTTGAATTACAGAACAGAAAATGGTATCGTACGAATCGTAGATGCTTATTGTCCACATTTGGGTGCAAACATGGGCATAGGTGGCAAAGTTCGAGGCGAGGATCTCGAATGCCCATTTCACAGTTGGCGTTTCTGCGGCGCAACTGGTAAATGCACTTACATACCGTATGCGAAAAAGGGTGGTAAGTGCAAATGTTCTCGAAATATTTGTCAGTTATATATACATTAATTAAATTTTATGTAAGATGTTTGAAACTTGTCTTTACAGTACCTGACGTTATAAAGGCAACTCCATACGAATGCTCGGAAGTAAATGACTTGATATTCGTATGGTACCATTCGGATAAAGAGCCACCTACCTGGTGGCCGGAACCAATTGCACAGATAGCCAATAGAACTTGGACGTATCAAGGGCGTAACGAATTTTACGTCAATAGCCACATTCAAGTAAGATACACGAGGCTGCGATAGCAACTATTCAACGCCGATATTTACAAGCGATTTTTGTCACAGGATATACCGGAAAACGGCGCCGATTGGGCTCACTTGACAGCGGTTCACGGGCCGTCCATATTGGATTCTTATTTGTCAGAAGCAGTGAAACATTCTTGGACCGATGCATCTTGGACAACGAGAAGCGAGGATCTGGCGGCTGACAGCGGCCACAAATCTGCTTGCTGTATCCCCCCGACTCCAGTAAACAGCCACAAGCACATAGCTACAAGCTGCTTGAAGCACAACTTGATATTATTCAACAAATATCACATGATGGAAATAAACGTCAAAGCCAATCAAATAGGACCTGGTTATGTAGAGCTCCAGCTTCAAACCAAGTTCGGGCCCATGTGCATCGTTCAAACTGTCACTCCGGTTGGGCCGTTGCAACAGCGAGTGACTCACTTGATGTTTTCCCCTTTACTTACATCTCCCTATGCCAAACTTGTTATGCTTGGCGAATGTATAATGTTTCAACGAGATGTTGATGTCTGGAATCACAAAAAATACATGGATAAACCAATGTTGGTCAGCGAAGACAAAAACATTAAACATTTCAGGAGGTGGTATAAGCAATTTTACAGTATAAATAGTCCGACTTATGAGTCTGCAAAGGATTCTCTTGAATGGTAAAGTAACGGCAAATTGTGCAACATACGAGTGATTATCCTATGATTTGCAATCAATGTACAGGTCTTTACACGTAAAGAATTATATTCGACTAAATTTTAGTATTAAAACTAAAGACTGATTATATATAAGGTTTATATATTTAAGAAAATGTTTCAATTTTTAATATTTTCTGACTTTTCCGAAAGTGTACCTCAGTTCAGATAAAATAAAATTGTTCTTGATAATTCAACTGAAAGTAACATTTTTGGCCTCCTGGCTAAAACAAAAATGTTTTTTTCCGTTGAGAGATTCAAGAAAAGTAGAATACGCATCGTGGGAGGTAAAAATAGCCTCAGAGCACATGTTCATCAACCTAGGCGAAGCAGAGGTTGACAATTAACATGTGATTTGATTTTTTTTAACTCCCTTGACCGATAATCTACCATTCATTTTTTCTCTAACTACTAACCTTCATCTTAAGAAGTTTTATGTGGACTAAGAGTTCAGTTTTAAAAATTAATGACTTAATTTATTTTTATTTAAAATTGTATTATAATAATTTATATTACTATTGTAAAAGAAAATAAGCTTTTCAAGTATTAATAAAATATTTAGATTAATAGCTCAACACATAAATATTTTGTGTAATTCATTGACACAAACAATTTCACTTCATAATTATTATTTATATGAATTTGTAAGATATAAATTAACGAGGAGACCACATGAGATCCAGTACACAAATCTTCATTTTTATAAAAAATATTTTACTGAAGAAAAAATACTCATTTATCCTTTTAATTTCAAGATTTTTAATAATTTTTTTGGGCATATTGTTAAAATTTAATTGGAAGAAAAAGGTAACAGCAACAAAAAAATCTTAACATTAGTCAAACAATACGTAAATCTACGAATTTTTTTGTTGCATAGTGCAGTACTTTTTGAATAGCGTTTTGAAGAATTAGAATTTTATTTTGAGTTAATTATCGTAGCCGAAAAATATCTCCATAACTCAAATTCAAATTTAACCGCCGAGCGCATGATCAAATGGGCCGTGGCTTTTTCTGCTGTCGAGCTCAGCGGCCTGCGGCTGCGGTGCGCCGTGCGGTATTATACACTTACCATACTGTATAGTATAGCCCGTAAGGCACATGTTTGATTCTAGCATAATATTTCATTTGGTGCTCAGAAAGGCACGTGTTCCTTGAGTAACAATAACAATTTTTGACTATACAACCATTCGTTAATGTCAATTACTTCAAGTTGTTGTGTTTGATAGATTTTGTTTCTGCTCATATTTTGGTAAACATATATTGACTCAGTTTTAATGTACACAATTATTGAAGATATTAATCATTTCACTATAAATGAATAATTCGTTTTTATTACAGCTTTCATAATGGTTGTCTTTACTTGTAATCATTGTGGAGATTCTTTACAAAAACCCAAGGTTGCCAAGCACTATCAATTTGCTTGCCGCAAAGGCATATTTCTTACCTGTGTTGACTGTCATAAAGATTTTTAGTAAGTGAAATGTTAAAAGCATCTTTTTTGAAATTATTAATCATTCCTGTTTTATAATTTTCACCTACTTTAACTAATAATTTTTATGATTTGATTTCCAGTGAAGATGAGTACACTGCACATACAAAGTGTATTACAGAAAATCAACGTTATGGTGGAAAAGATTATGTTGAAAAACCTAGTTGCAATAAAGGAGAAAGAAAACAGCAAGCTTGGTTAGAAATTGTTCAGAATGTGCTAACAAATACTCCTAATCTCTCAGGACCTGAAAGAAATTTTTTGAATTCCATTTCTAAACATGAAAATCTACCTAGGAAGAAACCAAAATTTTTAAATTTTATTCGTAGTGCATTTGGTAATCGTTTTAATATGGCAGTTGTTGACTCAACATGGACTAAAATGGAAAATGCATTTAAAGAAGCGACAGCTGAAAAGACTGTAACTTCACAACGTAAGTTATATAGATATATTAAAAGTATAAAAATAACTTTTTGATACAATATATATATAAATTTGATGAAATCGTTTTAGAAAATAATGGTGCGCAAATCCGAGAAGATAAGCAAGACAAAGTAGAAAATTCCAAAGATAAAGATAACAAAAAGGAGAAAAAAGAAAATAAAATACTTGCGACTGAAAATGACAATACTGAGTTACCTCAAATCAGTAACGAAGTTGAAAGTGAAAATGTAAATGAAGTTGAAAAAGAGAGTAAGAAGAAAAATAAATCTAAAAAGAGAGTGCTAGAAGATAATGACAATGAAAATAGTGAGCCATTAAAAAAGAAAAAATTAGAAAAGGAGGCTGAAAATATTTCTGTGAATGAAAATAACAAATTTAGTTGGAAAAATAGCATTTTAGAAATATTAACAGCTAAAGGTGAAATTACCAAAAAAAAACTAAAAAAAAAAGTGATTGCTCTTTATTTAGAACAATTTCCAGATGCTACAAGTGAATCAGCAGACTCGAAATTTGAAAAAAAACTCTGTAAAGTGTCAGGTGTTTTAATTGCAGACAAAAAAGTTACTTTAACAAAAGTGTAACTTATCATATTAAATATACACTCCAACATCGAGAATAAACATCCAAATATACTATAATTTCTACCTTATAAATAAAAGGTATTTTTATAAAACGCAAATTAGAAATTATTAAATTTTCCCTCCTTAGTCCTTTGCCGCAGGTTATTATTACGCGCAAGCGCGAATTGTTATCATTATAATTTTAATGAAACAGGCCTTAATGTAGCTGACAAAAAAGTGTTGCACAAGAAAAACAGGATCGTAGATTCGCAGCGTCTGTCATGCTATGAATTATGCCAGTAATGTAAAATAGTAGTACACATATTCACCGATACGTACACATACAAATACACTTTACTTTGCAAATACTCACGTACGTTCTCGCGAGCTATTTTTCTTATATCGATTCTGCTTCAGCATATATGAGTTTGCAAGAGAAAGAGAACTGGACTATGTGTCATCAGTCAAGCTCGCGCCACACCTGCATTATAAAATAAATCTACCCAAGGACCAGCATGCAAATATTGAAGATTTGTTACTCCTTCAAAATAAACTTACACTTCTGTGGTAAGATTTTCGATATTCGTAAGGTTTTTGAATATCACGCGTATTCACAAAATCGAATAGCATCCTTACATGACAGACTGTACAATGTAAACTTTTAGACAAGAATTCATACACCACACAATTTCCTTAAATGTAGCTTTATATAATTTAATAATAATTTCTATGAAATTTCCACCACATATATTTATAAACGAGACGGTATCAATGATGCTTACAAGTGTAGGTTAAAAATCATTATCATGAAGTGTACTCATTTATGTTGACTGATAATTAGTCATAACTGATTTAAAGCCATTTCTGACATCTAAATATCAAATTTTATGGTAAAAGATGAATTCAGCAATTTGCTTATGATTTCATAACAAAAAAGTAGAGAATAAAATATGATAATCAGCATAAGACTCACTGTAAAAGTAAAAATTAATTTTTTTCGTTATGAAAAATATGTTTGAAAATATCATTTCTAATTTTAATGCACGTTTTCTGCATTTTTATGATTTTTGAACATGAACAAAAGATTGTATATATTTAAACTTTAGCACTTAATATATTCTAATCAAATTATTTCAAAACAAGAAAAGGATTGTTATAAGCATGCATTTAATTGAATAAAACATTTTTTGTTTCAGATTAATTGTATTTCAAATGCTAATAATATGCATGCTATTTGAACCAAAGATATTAAGATCTTTCATAAGATGATCTTAGATTTAATTTGGAGGAAAAGTAGAAGAAAAAGGAAAAGACATTTCAATTCAAAATGTTGCAAGCTGTTAGATTGCTCACGGAAATGGCAAGAACCTCAGATGACAGGTCACGAGGCGAGGCTGCTGCGCAGTCTTCAACATCTAGCTTAGAAGGTAATAATTTAAAAAAAAATATAAACTATGTAAACCAATTTAAAAAAAAAAATTGTAAATCAAATTTTTTATTCAAATTTCAGCACCTGTACTTTTTCGTGAAATCCATAAAAATGGTTGGCTGCGTCGTACAGATACAAAATCTGAACGCGAATCATCACGTTGCTGGGCAGCTTTCTGCGTGCACGACGATGCCGATCCACGAATTGAAGGCTTTATCGATCAAAAACAAGCCAATACACATTCTTCAGTTTGGTCACAATCACTACGAAACGCGCTGCATTTATCACCCACACTTTGTGCTACTTCGAAAAATGATTATGAATTTTGCATTAACTTCAGCGATGACAGAATAATGAGATTGGCTGCTCCAACTTATCAAGCTATGTTAGACTGGGTGCAGGTGATAACAAGAAAACTTACTGATATGAAAGTACTCAAGCCAAAAGAAAATGTATACTCTAAAGGACCTGAGAGGATAGCTACTAGAGATCCTACCAGCCCACTGCCACTCCCACCACCTAATTTGGTAAGTTTTCTAATTAATTTACCTAGAACTAAGTTATTTAAGTTTATATAATCGAATGATGAATAAAACTTTTTCAGGCTATGCGTAGTCAAGAAACAGGAGCTACTTCCAATGCGCCAGCTATTTTTACATTCGATGATGTATTCATCATTGAAGCATTACCTCAACGCAGAGCTAGTTTTCGTCAACCTACAAGATCCGCACCAGCAGTACCTCGTGCTGGTACAGCAACCGGTACAAGTACTTCAGCTGCAAGTAGCAATGATACAGTCAATAATTCGGGCTACGAAAGTGTATTTCTTGCTTCTTCGTCCCATACAATGAATGGCGAAAGTCATTCCCGATCTCGATCCAACGGGGCTGTTGGATTAAGTAGATCACGCAGTTCGAGCGATGAAGGTGAACAATATGCTGCATTGATAGAGTGTCGCAGCCGCTCGGATAGCAATCCGGAAGCGTCTACATCGTTTGCAACTTCTTCGTCCACATCGTTGCCGTCGTCGTCTTCGAGATCAATCAATCCGAGCCGTTTACAACCACAGCAGCAGCAGCAGCAGCAAATAGCGAGGGCCCAATTGACGTTAAGAGAACATCAAGTTATGCAATTGCGAAAAGAAATGGGACATCCGGCCGGAGTGAGACTTAAACTTGGCAGGCGAGATTGCAAAGATGCTATTGCTTTTGTTGATTGTTTTGGTGCCGTATGGTAAGATTATCACCCATTAAAAAAAAGCTATTCTTGCCCAAATATGCATTTATTTATTTTGTCATAGGATTGCTGGTTGGAAACACAAAGATCATCCATTACTTTACAATGTTTTACACATCGGAGATTTAGTATTAAGTATAGCTGGAGTTACATTAACTGGAGCTAGTTCAATCAGAGAAATATTGAAAAACTATACGTTCCCACGTGTTAGTACAAAATTTGCTCTATAAAATTATCATAATTTCGCTATTTTAAAAGTATTAATTATTTAATTTTTTTTATTCTATATCCAGGTAGAGATGATAGTCAGGCGTTTGCCACATGGTCGCGTTACTACCTTGACCCGAAGAAGCGAGGAAGAAAATTTTGGTCTCGATCTGAATGGCAGCAATGAAGTTGTCTCTGTAACGCCGACTGCACAAGCTCTCGTATTATCCGCCCGAGCGAATCCGGCCGATCCAAGTGCAGATGTGGGTGCAACAGTTAGTTGGACACTAACCGAAGTTAATAATAAACCGTTAAATCTTTACGAGCCAAGCGCGAGTGACCGGTTGAATGGTGGAGTCGGTAGAGATGTATCCGTAGTGTTGCAGCCCAGTGATTTAATCAATGGTTTAAAAAAAAAATTGCGAGGTGTACGGGGATGGAAAAATTTTGTAATGCCATAAACGGTTAAATTTCTATTGAAAAATCATTTTCAAACCATCCCATCAAGACTGCTTAGCTTGTAAAAATTTATTTTGAATCAGTCTTTTTACCAAAAATTTTATAAATGATATAACAAAAAATAGATTGAAGTTTTGGCGAGAGATAGCGATAAGTATACACAAGCAACGTGGTATTTTATAAAATGAAATAAGTTACTTTTGTGATAATTATTTTAATAAAATTACCTAGAATTCAACAAATGTAGTTTATCTAGATAATTTGTCTTAAAACTGAAATAAGGTAATTTAAAATTTATAGTTTATGTAATAAAAAACAAATTTGAGTATAGGAATAACGGTAGTATTATAGTAAAATATCCGCTTCTGAATGAAGATTGTTGTAACTTATACAAGTAGTTTATGTTATTATATATATATTTTTAAAAACTATTATTATTTTTACGATTATTATTTGTTTAATAAATATATTATCACAGATTTATTAGTCATAAAACAAACTTTTCATTTGAAATGAAACTGTTAAGCAAATAAACAAAGCAGTTTCGTGCAGAATAAAAACTAATTTTTGAAAACTTCTATTATATTATTAGTTATAATCGAAGTTTATAATCTAGATTTTAATCTAGATAGTTATAACAGGATTTTTTTAGAAGCGGTGATTATATTTCTTGTAAAATCATTTTATAGTTTTATACACTTAGTAATGACTAAAAGTATAGACTTTGAACTTTTGTATGTAATGGCAAATCAGAAAAACAGTCAGATTTTTGTAAAAGATTTGAAATTTATATTGTATATTTACGAATAAAGTAAAAATTGTATATAAATTTATGAATCAATTGGACTTAAAAAATTATGTCTGCCCTTAAACTACCATAATCGTTCTTTCTCATTTTGAGAATGCAAAAAATTTATTTTTACCCTCACATTTTACTCATTTGTTTCCGGAATTGATATAGTTATTTTCCAAAATTTTGATTATTGTTCACCTTTTACCGTGTCGACACAATATCTAAACTAGCATTTTTAATCGATTTAAAAAGTATTCGATATTTTTTGAAAACTCATAATAACGCGCGATGATTTGTGCACTTCATTTTGCTTATTATTTAGCTGAGCGAAGCGAAGTCCTATTAGCGTTAACTCAGAACGGCCTTGTAAACACGATATCTCAATAACCGTTCAACCGATTGCGTCCAAATTTTTATGGCGCCTTTCTAGCGACCCGAAGATGTGCTGTATAAATTTTGGAATCGATACGATCATTTTTCACCCCTCTGCCAACCCTTAAACTATTTAAGGGATGCTCGCGGTATATTCATCAGAATTTTTGTATTAATACATTGAACCTACACCTAAATGATATGATTGATGTATCTGGAGGATTAAATAAAT